>JAATLQ010037888.1:6416-68222 GCA_013421005.1 Heliconius erato x Heliconius himera | reverse complement strand
TTTTAATCAGCTTCACGCTGTATCCCGCACACAGCAGGTTAGGCAAAGGGAACCTAGTGTTAAGACACTCCATTCCCCACTTTCTGCCGAATTCTGGAGGCATTGCGTGTTGAGTGGCAGAACTCAACGCCGTGCTTAACCTCGACACCAGTGCGACGAAATGGAAATATAAATTTAAGTAAATATTTCATCTCCTCGAGTAGGGATCGAACCCACAAACAGTCAGTTTCACAGTCACATTTCGTGCCGCTGCGCCACGACTGGCCTTACCGGACTGGACTTTATTTTAATCGGCTCACACAAAGTTAAAACCAGATACACGCTTTATCCCGCCTTTAGCAGGGCAACTTAGTGTTAAGATATTGCGTGTAATGTGTGACTGATGTGCGAACTGAAAATATTATTAAACGAAATGAAAATATTATTAAATTATAATTCAATCCTCCAAGTGGGGATCGGATCCACACCAGTCGCGTTACAGCCACAACTTTGTGCCCCCTGTGCCGCGACGGCCTTTAACAAAGAAGAGATGAGAAGCGTCAGCGCTCCTTTTACGGAAACAGCATCTAGGGTAAAATATTTTAAAGAAATTAAGCAATATACATCAACAGTAAAGACGTAGGTTTTTTTTTCATTTCACAATGTTTATTCATATCTATATTTCGTGTGACGCGGTTACGCATACATACCAATAACGTAAACACATGCTACTACAAAAATACTACTATATATTTTTTTGGTTCATTAATACCAATAGTTATTACAACACTTGCGAAGGAAGCATATTTTTAATTCTTATACCTTTTGAAAAACTACCAATATTCTTATAGTTAATAAATTATTCTTTCAAATTAAAAATAGTCTATGTTTTTCATTATAATGACGGGAAAATATTCAAAATGTTCAAAATTACAATATAATATATAATAGTATTGAAATTGTAGTGTTGATAGTAATTGAAAATAGTTATACTACAGGAGGATACCTTCATATGCACCGTTTAAACCTGTTTTTATGATATAATGTAGAATTATTATTCTACATTATATCATAAAAACAGGAATTATTCTATAGAGGAATCACACATTCTTTTTATTTTTTAACTATAACACGTAAATACATTTTTTAGAGGTTACTAGAGATATATTGATATAAATAATAGAAATATAAAATATTGGAAAAAAAAGGAGACGAAACGCAATTATATTGCATTTTTTTTTTCGCACGCACGCAGCAGGGTAGGCAGGGGGAACCTAGTGTTACGACACTACTTCCTGTTTCCTACTTTCCGCGGAATTCTGTAGGCATTGCGTGCTGAGTAGTGAAACTCAACGCCGCACTTTGCCTCGACACCAGAGCGAAAAAATGGAAATATAAATTTAAATAAATATTTAATTTCCTCAAGTGGAAATAGAACCCACAACCAGTTTATGCTTTGTGCCCCTGTGCCGTTCTTTTAAATTGTGGTTAAATACAATAATCGTAATTTAATTATGCCAAATTTCTATTAACCGACTTCTTAAAAGAGAAGGTCATCAATTTGACTGTATTTTTTATCCTTGTTACCTCAGAACTTTTGACTGTGTGAACCGATTTTGATGATTCTTTTTTTATATGGAACCTAGTGCGTCCCGTGTAGTCTTATTTTAATTTAGTTCATTTCCGACAATGGTATCTATGAAAAAATCATATAAATCTCAAATTTACATTTTGTATGTGCGCGACAAATGGACTAATATCTCAATATCAACTCAACCGATTTTAATGATTCTTTTTTTATTAAAAAGGGTACACATAAAGGGTAGTTTGGTGAAAGTTTGGTTAAGTTCAGAGTATGAAATCCGATTGAAATTGAAGAAGTCGATTTTTTTTATAAAAAAATATAATTATGTTATTTTTTCTGGTAAAATTTCTTTGTACTCTATAATATAAACTATTCTATAAGATGCATTAGGTTTTGAACTATTACCATGCTAAAAATAAATTAATTTCATACAGTAGTTATCGGTATTTTAAGTAATTTATACTTTTCAGTTATTATTTTTTTTAAATAAAACTATAATGAAATTCGGAATGAAACCCAAAAAAAATGTACCTTGAGAGTCTAGGCTAATACCATGCAAAAATTCATCAATTTCTGTCCAGTAGTTTTTGCGTGATTGACGAACAAACAAACAGACAGACAGACAGACAGACAGACAGACAGACGGACAGACAGACAGACAGACAGACAAGAATTCTGTTGAGTGGTTTTTTAGGTTCTATAATCGACATATAAACCGACCTAATTTTTATTTTTTTTATATCTTTCATGTACAGAATTGACTTTTCTATCCTTTTATTATATATAGAGATAGAGAAGAGATATTCAGATTACAGACTACAGCCACTTTATAGTGTACTTTCCACAATAAGACTTATCTTATCGATCAGAGAAACAAGAATATATTATATAAATATAAAAAATGTCGAAGCCACTAATTACTGTAAAATCGAAAATTTCTACTATCGACCTTATAATAAATTTATTATGTTTTAATAGTTAACTATTATGTATTGTTTTGTACGGGGCCACCAAAGACCAAAATATCGTAATTTTAATAAGATTCAGAAATTATTTCAAAAGCGGATAGATAATAAGGTCAAATATTAGTGTCCCATTTCACCATATCCTAATCATGAGTTTCATACGGTAATTTTAATACCGCCTGTACGTATATAATTTTAATACGGCCTGTACGTATTATGCGGAGATAGTAGCAGTGATAGTCTACTGTAGTGCACTTTGAAAGCGAGTCTAAATTCTCATAATATCAACGCCCTCGAGAAAACAACAAGATTTCGATTTTTTTTGTCTTATGTATGATCCTAATAATAAAGCTAACAAATTGTAAAAAAAAATATGACTGTTCGATCCCCACTCGAGGAAATGAAATATTTATTTAAATTCATATTTCCATTTCTTCGCTCTGGGGCCAGGAAAAGTGCAGTGTTGAGTTCCGCCACTCAACACACAATGCCTCCAGAATTCAGCGGTTAGTGGGGAACGGAGTGTCTTAACGCTAGGTTCTCTCTGCCTACCCCTTTGTGTACAGGATACAACGTGAAGCTGATAAAAAATATAAATACTCACTGTACAAAAGTAAAAAGAAAGAATCGACTCCAGTAGTTCATTAGAATTAACAGACAGGACCTATAATTTTTCTTCAAAAATTATGGGTCCTGTGTCCCCATAAAATTTAAATGGATCCCGACTATTAATCCTGATGAGCTATTAGACTGTTTTTTTTTAGTTTTATGCAATCGGATTCTATACTTTTTTATATATTTTTGTCATTGAAATTTCATTATTTCACGTTTAAACTAATTGCTGTTAAATATCTAGATAATATATATCATAATAGTCTTGCTGCGTTAATAATTTCAGTATATTGATTTAAAAATTCAAATTAAGTTTTTTAATAACATCAAATTGTGAATCAGTATTTATTAATACATAAGATCAGGGGTTCCCAATTTTTTCTTGATTGTTTTTTTTTTGTTAGCAGGGGCCACTATATATATGTAGGTATAGTAAAAATAGAATAATAATATGATCAAGAGGCAGACGCTGCGTTGAGTTCCGCCACTCAACACGCAACGTCTCAAAAATTTGGTGGAAAACTTATGGGAGTATCTTGATGGAAAGTAGAGTTTGTGGCGTACTGTGCGGTTAGTAAAGTTGGCGGCAGGTAAACAATTCCCCAGAACACTACCCATGATAATTGCGATAGGGAACTCACAGCAAGGAGACGTCCCTGCGCAAAGCCAAAGTGTCAAGCCTCTAACAGATTATTGGACCCCAAACGATTCGAAAGGCTTTACGTTGTATGCGATCAAATGGTTCAAGAGAGGGTGCACCGGCCCAGAGATGAGAACAGTACTCCATATGAGGCCGAACCTTGGCCCTATACAGGCTTTTCGGCTTTTTTGTTTGCAATCATTTCATCCGATCCATCATGATCGACACAATCCTAGTCTAAACACTAGATTCCCATGTTACCTCTGCCTACCCTGCTATGTGAGATTCAGCGTGAAGCTTAAAAAAATAAAATGAAACCACTATTGTGTGAGTTATTACTCGATAGGAACTTTACAAAAAAAAAAAATATTTTAGGAAAAACTTCAATTTTTTTTTATTAATGTGACTTCTGAGTAAATATTAACGAATCAATGAATTAACGTATTTTAAGTTTTAAACGTTAAAACAGTTGCTTGACAAAAAGAACCCAATTGAGCCGCGTACCGGCTCCATTACCTCCGCTCTTCCATATCACCGTCAACCAATGGCTCATTCTCTAAAAAAAAAACAGCTTCATGCTGTATCCCGCACACAGCAGGGTAGGCAGAGGGAACCTAGTGTTAAGACACTCACTTTAAGTAAACATTTCATCCCATCGAGTGGGGATCGAACTCACAACCAATCGGTTTTACAGTCACACTTCGTGCCGCTGCGCCACGAGTGGCGTCAATCATTCTAAATTTAAAAAAAAAATTGCGGCGCATAATTTGGCTGCTGCGTATCACTGGTTGGGAACCATTACATTAGATATAGTAGAAACAATACTATATAATATTTCTAATGTTGATAAGTATAATATTATGAATGTATATTTATTATAGTTCTTCGATTTTTCAATGAGCAATATATGGACAACAAACAAAAATCTATTATTAGAAAGAAATATTTGGGGAAATGAATAAAACCATTATTCTTATTTCTGATTTATTTCACATTTTTCTTATATCTAATGGATTATCACAAAATAACAGTGAAACTGATGATTCACAGAATCTAACATGACAATGGGAAGATCTTTTGCTACATCAATCTGGCACACGAGTGGCAAATTGTAAAAATAATATTTTCTAAATTACACAAAAAATACAATGAAAAATACTCTAAATAAATCACATTGTTCTACATTAAATTCAAATGATTGCTAGAAACATTCAAGGGTTACCATAATAGCTATACATAAAAAAATCAGCTTCAAGCTCTATCCCGTACACAGCAGGGTAGGCAGAGGGAACCTAGTGTTAAGACACTCCGTTCCCCACTTTCTGCCGAACTCTGGAGGCATTGCGTGTTGAGTGGCAGAACTCAACGCCGCGCTTAACCTCGACACCAGAGCGAAGAAATGAAAATATAAATTTCAGTAAATATTTCATCTCCTCGAATGGGGATCGAACCCACAACCAGTCGGCTTTACAGTCACACCTCGTGCCGCTGCGCCACGACAGGCCTCAATACATAATTAAACAGCTATGCATAATTAAACTAGAAATGTTTCTAATAATCAGAAAATCAATTCAATTTTTGAGCTCTAATAATGTCAATGTGTTAATACTTCAAGCTGTATATTCTAAGGGTTAAGTCGTACAAAAAAAAATTATTCAATTTTAAAATTAAAAATTATTCTATACATTACTTAGGGTCTAAAATCTTACATAAAACATACAATTATAAAAAAAATGTAATCGCAAACTTAAAATTAATATCACTTTTAGCAGTAGACAAAGGAACTGAATGACTACAGAACAGATCTCAAAATGTTGTACATAAAGTATTATTTTATCATTTTGGAAAAACTAACATATAAAATGATGATTTTACTTAAAAACTATCTATAAAGTGTGGAAATAAAGGGACAAGCAGTTGATGTTATGGAGCTCCATAATCTTAACCAAAATTATTGGATTTATGTAATATGAAAGTTATCTGACACCATATTTAATATTAAAGTTACAGATAATTTGGAATATGAGTGGAGTCTAGATGAGACTTTTTACAATGGGTTCTTGATTTCGCAAATTTCTCGAGAATTTTCTAAATAATTTGTAACTACAATAAACAGAGATTGATGAATAATTTCAAATAATTTTAAAAGCATGGACAAAACCAATAAAATATTCTTCTGATATTTGTATCCAGATCCAAAAATACCTGTAACATCTGTCTCAAATCCGATAAGTATTTGTTTCCAAAATTATATCACTGGAACAGTTGCTTTTTACTGGTATTTAAGTTAGTTTTAAAAAAAATAATGTTACATTTCCTAACAGATTTTATATGATAATACAAAAAAGTTTATATGAATCCATCAGTTAGATTCTACCATACAATAATAATAATAATGGGAATTTTAGCTTTAAAATTAACAGTTCTTGTGGGATTTCTAACAAGAAGACAAAATTTACTTTAACAACAACAAATGCCATCAATTACCCTACTGTTTTTATTTTTCTTACAATAAATTATTTTAGAGACTTGTTAAGTGTCTGATCACATAAAGACGAAACTACAAACTAATCTGTTCTGATATAAACAGGCTTCAGCTTAGAGGAAATTTGTGTTAACTAACAGCAATAAGATTTTATTCTATACAAACACGAAAGCAAGGAAAATAATCAGAAACATCAAAATTTAAACAAAGCAGAGACAGGTTTGAGTCCAGCTATATTAAAATTTGTACATATTTCTAAATATTTTCCTTCCCTAGCAACAAAAAGTGACAAAAAATATCAACATAAAAAAAATATACACAATGTAATACATATATAAGTTTCAAAACATTTATTCCTAGCTGTTATCTTATCACTGTAAGTTTATTTTCTTTTACTCTCTAAGCTCTGCCTGTAAGCCTATACTACTTTTTAGCTTTTGCTGAATGCCCTTGCTTATTGGGAGGAGTCCACCTCAAAGCTGAGGGGTCTACTGTCAATCGAGGCTTTTTGAAATGGGAGCTAGCAAGCTGTTCTGCTACGATCTTTGGTGTAACACAAATAACATGTTGTCCTTTCCAATATTTAACCATATTCATAGATTGCAGAGTGGAAATAATGTCAGTTTGGGAAATGCCAGTCATTAAACTTAAATCTTTGATACTTAGTGTACCTCGACTTGCACTGAGTACTTCTAAAAGTACATATGACCAATAAGATCTATAGCTGAGTTTTCCTAAATCGGAGAGAGGTTTTTCAGGACTGCCAACCACTTGTTCCAGCCTTGATAGTTCATAACTAAATGCAATTAGCAGCTTGCCATAGCCTTGTCTCTGATATGGAGGTAGTGTTAAAATACATGCAACATTGTTACCTTCAGGGGAATCTTTTTCCTTGGAAAAGTATCCAACCAGATGAGCTCCATGTTTATCAACTTCACATAATATGTAAAACAAAAACTGTTCTATATCAAAATAAAGGGTTTTATGGTCCAAAAACAATTTGGCTAATAAACAAAGATTTTGACAATAAATTTTATGTTCTTTTCCGTCAGCTTCGAATATCGCGATCGTACCTTTCCGATATATTTCGATGCCTAGTGGTTGTCTCGCTGTGCATTCACTTAAATGGTATCTGTATGTTTTTTCCATTCGCATATATTTCAAACAATATTCACAAATCCATAACTTTGACTGTTTCCCATACTCATCGGGATAAGGGCTGAAGTACCAAGTGTCTATTTCATATTTTCCTATCTGTATCCTGTCGATGTACTTAACTTTGGTAATAGCTTCATGTTCCTTTTCCAAAGCAGCTGTTGTTGGGTCCATTTCGGCGTACGATTTCTGCACATGGTTGATCTCGTCATGTTTACGTTTTTGATTGCGCGTTATTTTACGCCCAGATTTGTCGGTAAGTAAATGGTCTGAGTTTATGTTGTTATTTGAATTTTCACACACGTCAAACCTATCAGACATAACCCGGTGGCGGGAAACCCATTCGTCGAGCCTTCGATCGTATCCCACATAGTGTACATAGTATTCGTAAACTGATTCCGCGGCATTATACCGCGTCTGTATGATCTCCGCCGGGTGCCATGACTCATCGGAACGCCGCACTAAATAATGCTCCCCAATATCCAAAGGTTGCTCTTGTGTGGATTCTGAATCTTCATTATCGGTGCTACGGCACTCAGGAGTAGGTAATTCATTATTCACTATTGGTTTTTCCAACTCCTTGTCACCTTTGGCCATATTAAACAAAAAATCATTTATGGATCACGCAATACCGCGCAACACAATCTGTCGCAGTAGCCATGCCAATATCCATAGATAACAGAAAACATAACGCGCAAAAACGTGTGCTAGTGTAGTAAACCGACACTAACCGGCTTAAATAAAAGCTACTATTCACGACATGGCTTATGAAAGAAAATTGTTAAATACGCTATGGTACTATTATTACACTTATAAAATTAAAACTTTAACAAATATATATGATTTTGTAACAAAAAATATTATTAAAGCTCTTTTCTTTTATTAGTACAGTATCATTATAATTTTGAAGAATTTTTTAAATATGTCTATATTTATATCAAAATTTTTAACTTGTCGTTAAAGATTAATAATAAATAATTTCGTCTCATATTTTATAAACAATAATTTATTTAAAAAACTAAAAATATTACTGAAAAAACCTATTTCCTTAAAAAAATATTCAATACTGGCAGCATTACCAATGCAATTAATTTAATATCTGTGGTCACTACCAATTCAAGAACAGGCTCGTTGCTTCGACGTTGTGGAGTAGGTATTATTATTCTGTGGATGCGAGTTGAACGTACGTAACGTAATTGCTATCGGCGAAACGTCTGTGATTAGTGTAGTGTTCGAATGGTTCGTACATCGTTTATAAATCACCAAAAGGAAGATATGAAATTGATTTTACCATCTGAAAACAGTGACAATTATTTCTATGAATGTTAAATTTAATACTCAAGCATATTGATTACGTTTAGAGGTGATTTAGTGCAGTGGTAACCGTTCGAGATTGGTCCGGAGGCCGTCGTTGTGATAATCGCCCCTTGTTTAGTGTTAACAGAAATACTGAAACGCAGCAATGCAGGCGATCAAGTGTGTCGTTGTAGGTGACGGGTAAGTGATTTTGTCCAGTTTGTAACAGATATGGTTCATGTACCTTTGTAATATGCTTATTATCGTAATAAACTATCTGACGTCATTGTATGGAACAGTCATACTCATTTGTGCCGCATCCAGTGGTGTAACCGAACGCTCTCGAGCGATAACACATGTGATTACATATATATCTTTATTATTTAGGAGTTTAGGATTCAACATTTATTTATTTTTTGACGGTGACGTCATTATGTTTTCACATTATTATATATATACACCGTGTATTTAAATTACTGATTATGATGAGTGCATTATCAATTATCTTAAATCTTACATAAGCTATTTTATAATTGTAAAGTGTTAAATGACGAACTAACGATAAAAAAATTATAATAAATTACTTTAAAAGATAAAAAACCTTCACCAAGTAAAAAGTACCACATGGTAATAGAACTAATAATTCAACCACACTTACTAATATTTTTTTATTAATATAAAATCTGTGGTACTCAATGATAGTTATTTTTTATACATAATTCAAAAATATGGATTACAGTAATTGCTATTTTACATATTTATGTTATGCTAAAAACAATTCTTAAATTGAAGCTGCCAATGGGCCTTGGCACGAAAGTTGACTGTAAATTTGTGGATTTTATCCCCATTTTAGAGTATGATTAAATTAAAATGTGTATTTTAATTTCACTTTTATTCCACACTGTTAGAGGAAATCTGGTGTTGTGTTCCGCCATTTAACAAGCAAAAGGTTGTGCTAAAAGTGATGAGTAGAGTATCTTAACACTATATAAAGAATGTACACTGTAAGTAGTAAGTGTACGCAAAGTATGCTTGAAAGGATACTGACAAGTGCCTCAATGCATGCAAATTGTCCCACTTCCTCTTCTCGAAGATGTTAATACTATTGTTAAATATTATTTTATATTGGTATGAATTTTAAATTTAGGATGAAGAATGAAAAAATTATGAGTTTATAAATATTTTTTGTTGAATTTTTTTTTTTTTAAAAAAACATTTTTATAGGATAAGACATTAAGAAATAACTTAATACATTCTTTTAGTTGCTTAAACATCTAATGCTCTATAGTTTACTGAAACACTCCACTCTCAACATGTTTAGAAGTAATATAAATCTATTTCTATAATGTACTTTAAAAATAGTACTAGTACAATCATTCATAATTGTATATATTTTATATATTGATAAAAAAATCTCAAAAACTTCATAAAAGAAAAAAATCTAACCAATAGCAATTTTTATCTTATGTATAATCATACTAGTGAAGGATAGAGGCTATATAAATAGATTTAAGTAACTTTTCTCAAAATAAAAATGGAAAATATTTTTCTTATCTTCAGAGAATATTTAAATTGACTTTTGTTATTATGTAGTATGTGGAATAGAATATAGGTGTAAAAAATACTATACTTCATTTTTGATAAAAAGAAATGTTTTTAATTAAAGTAATAGAAAAATTTGGTGGTAAGGATCAGCTACTATTATATGTGAGCTACCAGTATTAAATCTTCATATTAAACGTACAACCTCATGTCAAGCTGTGAATGAATGGTGGCATATACAAATAAACAGTTTAAGAAATTAATAAAGAAAATAACTTAGTTAAATCTTAAGTACTTGCTTTGTTACAGAAGTTTTTGTGCGAATCTCATGTTATTTTATCATTTGAATTAGAATTAAGTCAATTAGTAAGCCAAAGTCAATCAACTCACAACAATGGGTAATTAGTATAATTAAAATTGAAACAATGATTGAACTAAACTGGAGGACCTTGGTTATATCGCGAAATATATAGCGAAAAAATATTAAGAAACCAGTTTCTTAAATTATATGAGTTTATCTGTTTTTTAAAAGTGAGAAATAGATATTGTAATTATTTCGTTCAGAGAATTCATTTTATATTTAAATAACCGGGCCATTGCGCAGCAGAAATGTGTGACTGTTAGTGCAACGGTTGTGGATTTGATATCCACTCCTGGAAATTCAATATTAAATTTTTCTCTATCCCCCTCTGGTATGGAAAGCGCGGCGTTGAATTCCGTCACATGACACACAATTCTTCAAGAATTGCGTAGAAAGTAGGGAAGGGAAGGAAAACGGAGCATGCTAACACTTTAAGTTAAAAAAAAGATGTATTTCATTTAGAATGATGACCTCCATATTGTGGATACTCTCTATTGTAAATAATCTGTGTTATTTCTGTTACAAATTCACATTGTGGCAAGGCCGCTCCGTGACATTTACAATTTGTTATTATGACATTGTGTTTATTTCATTGGAGCAAGATGTGGTGGTTTTATTTCTATTTTAATGTTTTTCTTACATAAAATGTTAAAAATTTGTAGACGATAAGAGATTTTTGTGGGTAAGTGTTGCAGTGTCGGCTATAAAGGCGATGGTTGGAGGTTCCATTGTCTCTTAAGCGAATGAATTGTATTCCACAGGTCAACACACAATGTCTCGAATTCTGGCGGACATTGGAGAACGGAGCGTTAGGACACTATCTTGTCTATGCTTACATTGTTGCAAAATAAATAATGCGTACAAAAATAAATTTAATTGTAAAGTAAAGATTTTGAAATCGTTAAAACATTAACTAATTTTTTTAACTAGAAGCTTTATAATATGGTCATTATACGAATATATTAATTCTGCTTCCCTTGAAGCAGAATTATTAAAATAAAAAATGGTTCTTAAAATCTTTTAAGAACCATTTTTTAGTTTCACGCTGTATCTCGTAATAATGTTAAGACACTGCTCCCTACTTTCCGTCGAATTCCGAAAGCATTGCGTTTTGAGTAGCGCAACTGAAAGCCGCGCTTTGCTTATTTTTTGTCACAACCTATCACGTTTACGGCTAGTACGTTTGAGGCCAGTTGTGGCGCAGTGGCACAAAGTGTGACTGTAAAATCGACTGGTTGTGGGTTCGATCCCCACTCGAGGAGATGAAATATTTACTTAAATTTATATTTCTATTTCTTCGCTCTGGTGTCGAGGACAAGCGCGGCGTTGAGTTCTGCCACTCAACACGCAATGCCTCCAGAATTCGGCAGAAAGTGGGGAACGGAGTGTCTTAACATTAGGTTAGGTTCCCTCTGCCTACCCTGCAGTGTGCGGGATACAGCGTGAAGCTGATATATTTTTTTATTCTATCACGTTTACAGTGGCACGCTTGTTTGCCCCATTTTTGTTTCGAAAACCATATTTAATTTTAATTATATTAGATGCCATCTACACACGTTTAAACATACCTCGTAAAAAACTACCATTCCAACATTCGAGTTGACATAGTCCAAATATAGAAACCAACATGTGCTTGGAAAGTCTCTACGTGGAAGAAAGTGTCCAGCGCCATCGACGTTTATTAGAGAGATGGTAGGCGTGTGTAGAAAATTAGCGCCGACCACGACCGGTACTTAGAAATTGCGTCACGTACAAACTAACTCGATATATTCTATTCTATTATAGATTTTTACTCTTAAATGGTATTCTAATAACTTATTTTGATTGAATTCTATGATTAATGGTTTTTAGATGGGTGGCCAGTGGTGGCGCAGGAGTACAAAGTGTGCTTGTGAATCTACTGGTTGTGGGTTCGATCCCCACTCGAGGAGATGAAATATTTATTTACATTTATGTTTTAATTTTTTCGCTCTGGTGTGGAGGGGAAAGCGCAGCGTTGAGTTCCGCCAATCAACACGCAATGCCTCCTGAAATTAGTGGAAAGTGAGGAACGGAGAGTCTTAACACTAGGTTCCCTCTACCTACCCTGCTGTCAGTGGGATACAGTGTGAAGCTGAAAAAAAAGAATGATTTTTTCTTTTTTTTTTTAAAGAAGCTACAGATGTATAAGTATTTGAAGTATTTTTATATTAAAACAACGGATTTTTCGTCAACGACACATGCGTCTAACAAGCGTCTGATTATTGTTTTTAGCTTCACGCTGTATCCCGCTTAGACCAGAGAGAAGCGACTGTATGACACTTCGTTCTACGCTTTCGCCCCCAATTTTTAAGACATTACGTCTTGAGGGTAGAAACTGAAATGAAAGGATAATAATAGTGGAAATTGAACCCAAAACCGTCGCGTTTTACAGTCTTTTATATCTTTAACAGTTATTTTCGCAGAATCCACAAAAAAACCTATATTGTATGGCCACATGGAGCTTTGCATAGACCTAAGGTCGTTCAAATAATTATGCGGTTCACACTTCTCAGCGGGCGTCCTTCTCACCATATTAAATTCTTAACTGAAAGGACTATATTAAACGAATTGCATTTACATGTTAGCGGCAAAACGAGTCTGTAATCTAAGACCGGTTTGTGTCGAAGGGGTTAGTGAGGGCTAAACTGCGTGGAGTACTGGAGTCCTATTCATAAATATTTTAAAAACGAATATTTTTAAAAATATATATTTTTATTATTATATTATGTACTGTAAGAGCTGTGTTTTCGGACGTACTGTTGAGTTTTTATTACTTTACAAAGGACCACTGTTGTATTGGCATGAGCAGATGTGTCGTTCGTTATGTAGACCAATTTCAGTTATATTTACATACTTCATTAGTCTGTATTAATATAATAAAGCGGAAGAATTTGTTTCTTTGGTTGTTCAAACGCTAAAATCTCTGGCACTACTGGTCGAATTTATATATTTTTTTGTTTTGTGTGCGCTTCAAAAATAGTTGAATATATGCAAGTACAAAAACATTCAATTTCATTAGTTCCAAAATAAAGTCCGCGACACTATATCTTTTATAAATAAGTCACAATAAAGAATTTGGTGACATAAAATAATTGAAAATAGCAAGGAAAATATTTCAGTTTTTATTTCACATGTATATTGAAACTTACGAGCTAAACTTGTTCCATCATCAAGGAAATTTAACAAAGATAAGATTTTATTTTTATAGCATGTAATTTGGGCGTATCTTTTTCGAGAAATTGTCATATTTAAATAATTCCACGCTCTGTTTAGGCCACACGCCTGGGTCGAGTCCCGCAAGAGGCGCCCTTGTCGCCTACGACATCTCATGCAGCGACGTAGTGCACTTTCTCAAAATTATTAAAACAAGTTGGTCTTGATTGAATGTATAAATTATATAATCTACTAAATGTAAGAGTTATGCGGGCGAAGTCGCAGATGGACCTCTATATAAATAAAGATACAGTCGAATTGAGAACCTCCTCCTTTTACAGAAGTCGGTAAAAAATAGAAAGGGCATCTTAATAAATTCCTAAAATGTTATGTTCTGTTAATAAATAAGCTTGGGAAATTATATTTAATTTCTTGGGATAGTTTAAATTATTACGATTAGAGGACAATATAAAAAATTGATAGTGTTATCATATAAGTCATTATTATAATCTATTTTTAACGATTTAACTAGCTTGATAAGATTTGACTCTTCTGTCTCATATTTACTTGTTGCTATCATTTATTATGTTTATCAAGACGAATATTTATTATGATTTTTACGATTTAATATTAAGAAAATGTGGAGATGGAAAAATGTGTAAATTATATATTATATGAATAAAATATATACAAATTGTAGGCAATCGTGGCGCAGGGGCATAAAGTGTGACTGTAAACGCGACTGGTTGTGGGTTTGATCCCCATTCGACAAAGTGAAATATTTATTTAAATTTATATTTACATTTCTTCGCTCTGGTGTCGAGGTAAATCGTGACAGCAGGCAACAGGCAATGCCGCCAGAATTCGGTGGAAAGTGGGGAACGGAGTGTCTTAACACTAGGTTCCCTCTGCCTACCCTCCTGTCTGCGGGATACAGCGTGAAGCTGATTTAATTTTTATGAATTAAAATCTAATTATATAATCTTAGTAAAAATAAGTTCATGGAAGTTCACGATTTAGGAAACCACAAAGTTTACTTAACTTTTCGATTATATATACTAACAAAACCAATAGTCAGCATCAAATAAATCAATTAGTTGTACTAATAAACTTCTTTATTTTGTCGAGGAATATGCGGAAGATGGATTGAAATAAATTAGAGGTTAATTGCTTTTAAATAAATTAATAAATTGCTTTTCATAAATAACTTTTAAAATAATTTAATTGCTTTTAATTTTGCCATTTTTGCAATGTATGACTGATACAACGAGATATCGGGATTTGTGTTTCGTTTTTGTTTGTAATCCAAATGGAAAACCTCAGCCTAAATTCTATCATAGAAATGTTATATCTCTTAATCAATTTCTCCAATAAAGCGGAGAGTTTCAATGTATCCAAGACAACGGTTTGCCATGTTTTAAGAAAATTTAGCTTGATTTTACCTTTGAAAATATAATTTTGCAATGTAAAACGTGGTTAACGGTGATTTCGTATTGCTTTTTCTCATCACCACAAAGAGCGAACGCAATTTAACGCCATGTTTATTTATGCATCTGACTTTAACACCACCTTTGAATATTTATACATTATTATAACAAACTATACGTTGTTTCAACGCCTAAAAATAAATTTGTAAAATTATTTATATTTGAGGAAAAATGCGAAAGACATATTTGTTATGTTTGTACCTAACATTCGAGAGTTTCAGGCTTGATCATTCGTTTGGCTTAGAATTTTTGCATTTCAATTTATTTAAAAATATATGTTTTATTATTGTATGATATAAAGTATTTAAAAATATATTTTTGTTTTACAATAATGAGATATGATATATACATACTCGTATATGTGACTGTAAGCGCGACGGGTTCGGGTTATGGGTTCGATTCCTATTCCAAGAAATGTATTTATATTTGAATTTCTTCGCTTTGGTAAGAAGGCAAAAGCGCAACGTTAAGTTCCGCAACTAAACACGCAATGTCTCGCAAGTGTAACGAAAAATGGGGAACGGAGTGTGTTAACACAAGGTTCCCTCATCTACCCTACTACATCTGATATACAGCGTGAAGCTGTATGAGATAATATACAATGTATTAAACAAGAAACGCTACAACCAACGTTTCATTATGTGAAACATAATCGATTCACCATTTCTGAATAGCTCGATACTACAATAGACGTTGAGGAGGTAGTTGATTGATTTGTAATCGAGTGCCCGCATCAGTAGAGTGGCGTAGGGCACTGATGACTGATGACATATTATTATCAATATCCTCTATTCGTCTATTTGAAATTTGCAAATTTTTATTTTCTGGTAGTAAAAGGGGCCCGTATTATCCCGTGTGTTGTAGGCAAATGGGAATCTGGGTACCTTTCTCCTCGCCGGTTTCCGCCGAATTCTGGAGGATTCGGGAGGAATTGCGTGTTGCTTTGCCATTGCAGAACGAGGAAGTGAAAAGATTTAATTGTTTTATTTGTTATTATTAAATATTGTACTTTTATACTTTTAAGGCCGTCGTGGCTCAGGAGCTCAAGAGTGTGACTGTGGTTGTGCGTTCGATCCCCACGCGAGGAGATGAAATATTTACTTAAATTTATATTTCCATTTCTTCGCTCTGGTGTCGAGGACAAAGACGGCGTTGAGTTCAGTTGAGACACTCATCACGCAATGCCCCCAGATTTCGGCAGAAAGTGGGGAACGGAGTGTCTTAACACACTAGGTTCCCTCTGCCTACCTTGCAGTGTGCGGGATACAGCGTGAAGCTGTTATGTATATGATATATATGTTTTCTTTTACCACTCTGATACTGTTGCAACACTGAATATGCAATGACTCAAAATTTAAATTTAGCATAAAACTACACCATTTTCAAAAGACTTAGCTTTTTTAAAAATATATTTGCATTAAGTATCTACAAATTTTTAAACTATCTTATCTGCATATTGGTTTTTTCAACAATTTGTTCCAAATATTCAATTTATTATTAGTTAACTAACATACTTACTATAAATTCTTAGAACCACTCGTCATAAAAAGTTAACACAAAAAGGCAGGCAATGGTAGCCGCAAAGATATTATTAGAAACCTATGGATGTCGGCGGTCGAGTTAAAGAATATTGATGGTGTTTGCTTTATAACTTAAACGAGCGCACCCTGGTTTTGTAATATACGTATATAATAAAAGAAGAAATATAAAGTATAGATATTTTTTTTTCTAAATATTCATAATAATAAGAAAGTCTAGATATAATGTATATATTCGAAAGTTTTCGCTTTTTACTTGTATACTCTTTGTTATCCGACTGTGAAATTAAAAGGAGGGTAATGTGTTTTTGGATTTATGTATGTATGTAGGTATGTGTCTTCCTATGTGGCATTGTAGAGACAAACGCCTTGGCCAATTTTTTGATATTACGTCAATTGACCTTGTGAGATCCGCTGAACACATGACAGTAATCAAAATTCACCATAGCGACACCCAGTCGCCATATTGTTAAAATAAAAAAAAAATATCGATGTACTTCAAGTGACTTTTAAATAATGATTGCTATATTAATAATTATGATTAATATTATTTTTCTTTTTAAATAACTTTTTAGGATATATAGCGATTTAAAATTGTTTTCACCATTTTTTTAAATAATTTTTAAGCTTTAGTATACTTGTTCGTTAGTATTTCGTTAGTCTGCCTCCTGCTAGTATAACGCGGGGATGGTAGCAGTGATAGCCTGCTGCTATTGCGGAAGCGGGTTCAAATCCCCACCATATTGACTCCCTCATGGAAGTAGTAAGATTACGGATGTTTCCGTCTGATAATCCTAATAATCAATCTTCATAACATTCGTAACAAAAAGTGTGAAATATTATAAAAAAAAACTAATTTCCCGACTGCATAAAACTAAAATAGTACAGTCGAGATTTATTCTTTAACCAATTAAATCTTCACAGGGAGCCCAGGGAGGAGAGGACGGCTGCTGATCTTAATAAAATATTGGGCTTGTTTTTTCTTTTTAGTTTTATGCAGTCGGGTTCTTGTTTACTTAATAATATATTTTTTTTATATTTTATTTTTCCATCAAGTTCACAATACACAAGTTTAAGGCCATCCTACTTGCACCACAATAGGCTCAATAGCTAATATTTGTAGTTTGAAAATATAACTACTACGTAGTTAGGTATTATTCTATTACTTAGATCTTATTTACTTAACCTTTTGCTACATGATAATAAAAAAAAAATCAAAGCTACAAAAAAGTATTTACGTATTTATCTTCGTGTAGCCATTATGAGGGAGAGGCTCTCGTTTCAGCAGTAATAAAAAAAATCAAAGCGTCAAATATACCTTTCTACCACCTGGGACCCACTCATAAAATCATTGAAGTCTCAAACCCACCATACCAGAGGGCAAGATACCATCAGCTCATTCTGCAGGAATCCAGGGCAGTACGCGAGGCAATTAAGAAATCGTTGGCGGTAGTTAGATATAATAATTATGTTAACTGACAGACGAATGCCACCTCAGTCTACCCGTGACCACGGACTACTGCAAAGTGTTCGAAACGTCGGGTTTCCAAAAATGTATAAAAATACAATATATACACGATTAATCCGGTTAAAATAGTTTCATTTAAAATAGTATTTACTATTTACGTATTTAGCTTTGTGTAGCCATTATGAGGGGGAGGCTCTCGTTTCAGCAGTGTTGCGAAATGCCCTCTCGCCGCAATGATAGGGTTCCATTGAACGGGGCACCTATCACTAATGTGCGTCGGTACATACATTAGTGATAGAATCGGCCCCGTGTAAAAGCGGGTAATGCACGAGGAGGTAGGTTTCCGTTACAATTATTAATAAGTAATATGTTGAAAGTTTTACATGTATTCAATGATATTTTTTATATTCTATTTTTTCTTAGTTTCACTCTGTATCACGCACGTAGCGTAGGGAATCTATTGTTAAGACACTTCGTTCTCCGTTTAGACCCTTCTGTCTTTTCCGCTGAATTCTTGACCCATTACGTGTTGAGTGGTGTAGTTCAACGCCACGCTTTGATTGGTTACCAGAGCGTAGAAATGAAAATATTAAATAATTAATTCCCTTGAGTGGGTATCCACAACCGCCGCGTTTACAGTCACACGCTTGTGCCGCTGCGCCACGAGGGCCCCTTTTAAGAGATTAATAATAAAATATTATTAGATTATCTCAAATGGATCGTACAATAAAATATATTTTTTCAAACATTTATTGCTTTATTACCAGAATTCGACAGAAAGTGGGAAACGGAGTGGCTTAACACTTGGTTCCGTCTACCCTGCTGTGTGCGGGATACAGCGTGAATTATTTCATTTTTATTACCATAAAAAATTACTGCTTCATTTTAAAGTACACCGTATACGTAGGAAACCGATTTTGAACGAACATTTACAATATGAATATTAAGACACGCCTGTAGTATGTATTACCCAACATGAACGCAAACAATACAATGGGTTTTTAATTATTTATTTCTAAATATAACTTTAAGTTTTTCCTTTTGACGTTCAAAATACCGAATCCTATATGACCAGTATATTTGTTTATTTCCTTGAAATATCCGTTCTAATCTAATTACACGATTTATACATAGTGTAAGTCTGTTTAGAGTCAATAATCTTTAGGTGTTAGTATAACGTTAGTAGAGAAAGCTCAGCAAGTAATTGAGGCACGTCATTTTTTTAATTATTTAATTAAGATTTTAATGAGACTTGAAGGTCAAGTTAATTTAGTTGAGGAGTTTTAGTTTCAGCAGTTAAAACATAGTGTCTCAATTTTGATCAGAGAACGGAGTGTATAGACTAATATAATATTTAATGTTTTCATTTTCAAGCTCCGGTAACGAAGCAAAGCGCGGCGTTGAATTCTGCCAATCAACACGCAGTGCCTCAGGAATTCGGCGGAAATTGGGAAACAGAAGTGTCTTAATAGGAACAGAGTGTTGTGAACACTAGATTCCCAGATTCCCTTTTTCGTACCCTGCGGAAAATATAATAAAATAACTCATGACGTCCAACCTCTTAAGTCACATCGTGTTCAAAGCAGCTTAATGACGTGAGCTTTGGTCATGTAGCGTTTGCGGTTAACTTACTTAAAATAGATATAATACGTGACGTCATAAACGTTAGGGAAGTATACAGGGAAGCTGTATTGTTGTATTGTGTACCTATCAAACTGAGGATAATTATTATTTGTTATCTAATTACGTGACGTCATAGCCATTTTGTCACAGGGAAGGATACTGGGAAGGATATTAGGTATATTATGTATTTATCAAGGATGAGGAAATTTATGAATTGTCCCACTTTGTAAATCTACAAATATGTGATGCACTGATGCAATCTACAAATATGTGATACAGCGGCACGAGGTGTGACTGTAAAACCGACTGGTTGTGGGTTCGATCCCCACTCGAGGAGATGAAATATTTACTTAAATTTATATTTCCATTTCTTCGCTCTGGTGTCGAGGTTAAGCGCGGCGTTGAGTTCTGCCTCTCAACACGCAATGCCTCCAGAATTCGGCAGAAAGTGGGGAACGGAGTGTCTTAACACTAGGTTCGCTCTGCCTACCCTGCTGTGTGCGGGATACAGCGTGAAGCTGATTTTTTTTACAATTATGTGATTTAAATATAGTTTTATCAATATTTTATTAAATGTTAATATCCTACAAAGCAGAGGAAAGCGGAAAACGGATATTCTTGTCGGTAGGCCATCTCTTCTTACCTTGTTAGAAAGAAGGAGGAAAAAAAACTTGAAACTGAAAATAAAATCACATTTAAAAAAACAGTTTTGTATATGCTTTAAAACATAATCTTAAATTTATTTATTGATATGCATATCTGCATAATATCCCAAAATATATATTATGCAGGTATATGTAAAAAAAATCCTGGACACAATCGAATTTACAACGACTGGCCCTCGGCACTCTAAAGCATAAAACCAAAACGCCGGTTTTGGAGATAATTTATCTCCTCTTTTCGGCTTCACGCTGTAATCAACATACAGCAGAGTAGGCAGAGGGAACCTCGTGTTAAGACATTCTGTTCCCCGAATTTTCGCCTTTGCATCGGTACCAGAGCGAAGAAATGAAAATATTAATAAACAGCAATTCGTTCCCACGAATGGGAATCGAACACACGACCGTCGGCCTCATTTATCTATTAACATTAATTATTTACAAGCAACTGCAAGGAGCACTTTGCATCTGAATGAACGTTGAATACGTCCATTGTGAGACGAGTTCAATGATACCTCTACTCCGCTCACAGTCTATTCTTATGTAACGTAAGTGAGCAACAATTGCGCTTATCGTTAACTATTTAAGAGGGTAACGGGCGGTCGTTGCTTTTTATTGAATTTGCTGATGTTCCAAGAGTGTCTCGAACTGATGCTCTGATGCTGTACCATTATCATTCCAAGGTCTATTCTTGTATTTTGAGTTGGCGTAGAAAATCTATTTAACCTATTTATTCTTTGAAGACAGGCGATTTTTTTAGCTAAGTAGATTAGGAAATATTGTAAGTTCCTCCTAAGGCAGAATTTGGGGAACGGAAATGTCTTAATGTGAACGGAGTGTCTTAATATTAGGTGCTCAGGCTTCCTTTATCTACCCTGCTTGGTGGAGGCTACAGCGTGAAGCTAAAAAAATATTGCGTCATTATTTTTGGGTATACCCAAAAATAATTTCATCTTCCTAAGCCATTGCGTGTTGATTGGCAGAATTCAACTTCAAGCTTTGCCTCGTTTTTTCGTAAAATAAAAACATTGAATACTATATTAGTTTGTACACTCCGTTCTCCGTTCTATGAAATCAGGACACTGCTTTTTAACTGATTAAACTTGAATTCCTCTACTAAATTAAACAAAATAAAATACTTGATATATCCAGTATTTTTTTAGTTTTTTTTAGTTAAAAACGTTTTAAAAATTGCACCAATTATGTGTATTGAAACCTTTTCAAAGAAACACTTGCGCCATATGGATAGCTTTTTCTTATTTGCGACGACAGCTTCAGACATTGGTCAGTCCCTAGCGTATATTGTTACACCCATGATCCGCCTTATTTGAACGTGGGTGGTCATCGGTCACGTACGGTGCGACAGCTTTCTGATTTCCTTATTAGAGATCAGTTATTGCTGGTAGCATATGGATGGGACATACAACATGCTTATGTTTTTTTGGTTTGTGGAATGTGTGGTCTTGTTTTAATTATATGAGGATGTAACGACAGTATATAATTTTTTTTTGAGCTGTTTGAGCATCTGCTATATTTTTTTTGTAAGTTGTGATTTCAGAGGAAATCTGGTGGATCTGGTAGTAAATATTTAATGTTAAGTTATAGATTTTGAAAGATCTCTATCAGAAAAGATCTCTATGTAAAATCAACTCATTTAGCACAAAATGACTATCACATTTTAGTAAGTTTAAAAATTGATAACGACATAGCATAGATACAAAGAGCAAATATTTTTCCCGACTGCTAAGGAAGGGTTATGTTTTTCGCGCGTATCTTGTATCTTGAATTTTTAGTTTCGAATACAACAATATGGGTATCAAATTAAAGAGCTCAATTTCAGGATTTCAAAAAGGTATATCATGATTATCATTGCCATAATAAATTCTATCAAAAAAATGAAAAATAAAAAAATATTTGTAAAAACAAAAACCCCGACTGCATAAAACTAAAAAGAAAATAAACAAGCCCAATAATTTATTAGGATTAACAGTCGGGACCTATAAGTAATTCTTCAATCAATAAAATCTTTACCAGGAACCTCGCATAATTTAAAGAGGCCCCGACTGTTAATCCTAATAAACTATTGGGCTTGTTTATTTTCTTTTTAGTTTTATGCAGTCGGGGTTTTTGTTTTTATTCTCGATAGTTTTAGTGAAAAATTTTATGTTACATTAAAACATCCTTTTCAAATTGCATTTGTTACCACGGCTGTTAAAACCTTAATAAAAAATTAGCTCTCGAGATTAGTTTGGCATTCCTGTAATCCTTTCACATGTGCTGATTTCATAACCTTGCACTCCCCTCTGGCGGAAACTTAACGTTTCAGTGCTGTGGAATGCGGTCCGTTTCAATAGTTAATTATGTATGGTTCATTTCAAATTGGGAACGTTGTTGCTATATTGGAAATTTATGTCTCAATTGTGTAGATTTTTAATAAAAAAAAACCGATTTCGAATAGCAAACTATGCAAATTTAAGATTTATATTATTTTCTCGTGAATGACATTGTTAGAACTGGACCAATTAAATTTAAATTAAAAAAAAAGTTCTGTGGTAACAAACAAAAAAATACAGTCAAATTGAGTATCCCCAGAGAATGCCTTCAGAAAAGAATTATACATTAGAACTGCTATTTCGTAGTCATTAAAAGTTGAAGTTTATTATTATTTTCTGTCGCCCTTGATATGAAATACAATATTTATTTAAATTTATATTTGCATTTCTTCGCTCTGGTGTTGAGGCAAAAGGTGGCGTTGAGTCTCGCCACTCAACGTGCAATGGCTCTAAAATTTGGAGAGCGGAGTGTTGTAACAATAGATGCCCTCTGCCCACCCTGCTGTGTGCGGGATCCAACGTGATCCTGTCGCCCTTGACCTAATTTAAATACACTCCCCAATCCGAATTGTGTTAAATTTATCATTTTATCTTAATACAATAAAGTAAATCCGGTTGTGTGACCTGCATTGCAAATTCAATATCCGCACCTGGGTATTGGGATTATGACCTTTCGGTTCAGCAGTGACATTTTGACCTATAAATTATTTGTTCGATATAAATTTTTATTTATATATTCAAAGAGATGTTGAGGACGTCGTGGCATAGCGGTACAAAGTCTGCCAACGCGACTGTTGTGTGTTTAATTCCCTCTGATGATCATGATCCCAAGATTTATTGCGGCGTTGAGAACGACCAGTTAGTCAGCAATGTCCCGAAAATTAGGCGGAAAGCGGAGAACGGTGCGTTTAGCACTAGGTTTTCTTGATAAAAACATATTCATAGACATTTTGCTGATTTACTTATTTTACCGTTATACAATCTACCATCAAATTTCATCTGCTATAAAATAATTCTGTATTGGAAAGTATTTTTAATAACTTGCAATACGTTTTGAATATTTATACAGAGATTGTGAGTATCAATTTCTGTTATTATAATAACATCTATTCGTACGCGGAATATGAAAGAAACCATTGTTCTACTCATCCACAGGATGCTTTTTTTGCTTACTTGGAATATTCTGTTTATAATGAGTGGATATCTATTTCCGTTTGTGCTTGATTGCATCTAACGTTATTAAATTGTAAAACTTTCGAATCATCAGACAAATATTGTCGTTTTTTTTCAGTTTCACGCTGTATCCCGCATGTAGCAGGGTTAGGTAGAGTGAGCCTAGTGCTAAGACACTCCGTCCCCTTACTTTTCGCCGAATTCTGAAGGCATTGCGCGTTGAGTGGCAGAAATCAACGCCGGGCTTTTCGAAGAAATGAAAATATTTAACATTTCATTCTTGGAGTGGAAATCGAATCCACAACCTGTCGCGTTAACAGTCACACGCCTGTGCCCCTGCGCCACGACTGGCCTTAATATGTTAATAAGTACCACATTCCAAATTAGAAATTTTAAACTTCCATAATTAATGCTAATTACAGGATTCGTTAGCTGCTAACGGTTTTTTTTTGAGTGAAATTTTATCAAATTATCAACAAATGACATATTCAAAGCGATTAAAATCACAACCATGTCTAATATAAAAACAAAAGGGTTCATTTAGATAAAAAGCACTTCCCTAGCGTAATTTACTCATAATTCACAACTTTTTCCCCCGGCACAAAGGTGTACCCAACAAAAGGAACTGGGACGTTGTTTAACATGGCGTGTGCATTATCCGCACAAAGCCCTCTTACCTCGACAACCCCAGCGTATCCCTACTACCCTAGTTTCCAGCAGCTGTGATCCTAGCCAGTCAGTCGACTGACCTGGTTGTGAGCTATGTGCTGAAGAACAGACCTGCAATTAATAGATGTTCTATTTTTTTCTTCATATTTTTATAATTTTATCTATTTTCTATTATAAGAGGGTTATTATGACGCAGGGGCATAAGCTGTAAATGCTACGGCAGTGGGTTCGATTTCCATTCGAGAGATGAAATATTTCATATTTTAAGATTCTCGCTTTGGTAACGAAGCAATTAGCAGCTTTGAGTTCCGCTATTCAACGCGCAATGCCTCGAGAATTCGGCGAAAAGTGATTGAACGGAAGTGTGTTATCGGGATGCAGAGTGTCTTAACACTAGATCTCTAGGTTCCCTGCGATGTGCGGGATTCAGCGGCTAAATAAAAAACGTAGATGGTTTACTATTCTTACAAGTGATAACATAACTAATTATTTAGAAATATTATAGGTTTGTTTTATAATATCTAACGGCTAATTTCAATGAGTTAGAACGTCATTTTGTTAAATTATATGTAGATTCATTAATTTTTAGGCTTCCTCTGCCCAAATTTTGCATATTTTGCCCATAGAAGGACAACGTTAATAGACGTGCCACAGTGGAAGGGTCCAAACTTTTTCTAAACGCTTTACACATGGATATGTTATATTACAACATTTATTCGTTATCTTTTATCAATACTGCTATCTCTCTTTTATCTTATCAATTATTCGAAGTGATAATACTTATAGTATACAATATAAACGATAACATAGTATTAAAGTTATTTTTTCATAAATTATTCTTAATTACAAATATTTTGCAAACTTACCATATGTTTACATGAAATATTTTTTTTTAGTTTATGTATGTGTCTAACATCTCAGCTTCTCGCTGTTTTTCACGTGTAGCCGAGTCGGCAGACGCAGATTAGTGTAAAAGCACTCCCGTAACTCTCCCTACTTTTCGCTGAATTCATAATAAAATTATAAAATATTTTTTTTGGACTCAATTATTATTATTTACATGTTTACAAACAATGTAAATGTATCGAGAATTTAGTATGTCCAAACAAGGCTTATTTCATTATGAAATTTGTTACATGAATGTGTTGGCATTGTAATACGATAATGCTTTGAAACTATTATACTGTGCTACAAAAATATATTAATCGAATAAAAATATATATAATAAAATTGCAACTGATCGCTGTCTGTACATAAAAAAAAAGTATGATAAAATCTTTCATTGGGGACATTTATCAATGTAACCAAGACAAGAGTAATGTTTTTTTTGTCTGTTTGTTTGTGCGTTTGTGCAGGTTTATCCTAGAAACGGTTTGAACAATTTAAATGTAATTTTCACTATTGTATTTTATCAAATTTCCACTGACATTTTGTGTTTATTTCAATCGGTTCATAAATAGAAAAGCTTTAGTACCTAATTTAAAGTATTTAATTCTACAATTTTTTATTAAAAAAATATTAAATTCTCTGAAACTTTAGATTTCAATGTATAGATATTGTGTTCAAAGTGAAAATGCTATTAGTTAAATAAATAATTGTGTAATTCAAGCGGGCGAAGTCGCGAGCGGGTCGCTTGTATGTGATAAATATAAGACCGACAATACAGTAGGTATCACTACCGCTCTGCTACTAGCAAGGTTGCATTATATTACATTTAGAAACAAAATAATGAAGACATCCATTTCCTATGCAATTCAATTATTTATTTATATTATATTTCATAATGTCATCCGGTTTTTAAAATAAATATATTATTTTAAATATATTCTATCGGCCGTACTTGTGCTACGGTCAGGTGTTATGTGGGTCGTCTATAAAAGAATAATAAATTATTTATTAATAAGTAAGAAAAAAAATTTTTATTATAATTATTTTCATTATGGCGCAGTGGTACAGCGTTGGACTACTAATGCCACGGCTGTGGGCTCATTCTCATTCGAAATGACTTACTTTCGTTTCCTCGCTCTGGTTACATGGGAAATCGCGGCGTTGAGTTCCGTCACTTGACATGTAAGTTTTAAAAATGGAGAGGAAATTGGGAAGCGGAGGGGTTTAACACTAAGTTCTCTTTGCCTGTCTTGCTATGAGTGAGTACATTAATATTTACTATGTGTATGTGTGTATTTAGTGCGGATGATTATGATATTTTAATTTTTATACGATTTTATTAATACAAAAATTTAAAAAAGTTGGTGGGCCGTAAAATTTGAAAAGTTTATGATTGCATCTTGAGGCTTGAATTTTTATTAACTTCGTAGCAATGTAATATTCAAATAATTAGGTAAATTCAAAATGAAGTATAAAGCTTGAAATTAAAAAAAATAATAATGTGAATATTACTGAACAGCAGCGACGGTTGTGGGCTCGATTCATGCGCGAGGAAATGAATTATTATTTATTAATATTTTCATTTCTTCTTTCTGGTAACGAAGAACGAGGTATATTAACACTAGCTTTTCTCCGCTTTTCCTGCTATATACGGGATACAGCGTGAAGCTGAAGAAAAAAATAATATTACTGAACCAGATATTTGGAAAATAAGATGTTCTTACATTATCATCAAACAAATTAAATTTAAAATATTATTATTTATTATACTGTTATTTTAGAGCAATCTTGCCGTATAATTAGCTTATAAACTGCGCTTGTTATCTTTTATTGAGCACCTCCCTCCGGTGAAGAAAGTAAGTAATGACATCGCTATCATGTTACGTAATGGCGTCTTAAGAATATTTTTCCCAAGACTAATTATTACGAGGCCAGTCGTGGCGCAGAGGCAGGAAGTGTGACTGTAAAACCGACTGGTTGTGGGTTCGATTCCCACTCGAAGAGATGAAATATTTACTTAAATTTATATTTCCATTTCTTCCTTCTGGTGTCGTTTTAAAATAAGCTTCACGCTGTATCCCGCACACAGCAGGGTAGGCAGAGGGAACCTAGTGTTAAGACACTCCATTCCCCATTTTCCGCCGAAATCTGGAGGCATTGCGTGTAAAGTGGCGGTAATATAAATTTAGATTTAAAAAATAAAAATATAAATTTAAATAAATATTCCATGTATGTACTTCGAGTGAGGATCGAACCCACAACCAGTCGATTTTGCAGTCACACTTTGTGCCCCTGCGCCACGACTGCCCTCTTTATATCATGTAGTATAACAACTTATTATTATAAGTTAAAGTAAATGTGTTTATAATAACTGACACACTGAATATCGTAACACTTTTTCCATACAATACAATACACACTATCGTAAAAAAAAACATAATACAATCAAGCACTGTTTATGGGGTCCATTGTTCTTTCTCCAATCGATAAGAAATGGAGGCGCGATATAGCTGCAGCGAGATGGCTGCCACGGTAACAAACGAAATTAGTTTTTTTTATTGCATTTCGTCATAATAAAATTTGTTACTGTAATATTTTTTATTATTCAGCTTCACGCTGTATCCCGCAAACAACAGGATAGGCAGAGGGGACTAGTGTTAAAACACTCCATGCCTCACTTCCGCCGATTTTTTCAAGGCATTGTGTGTTGAGTGGCGGAGCTCAACGCCGTGCTTTGCTTTAACATCAGAGCGAATAAAGGAAAATATTAATTTATACCCTCGAGTGGGGATCGAATCCACATCCGTCGCGTCCGCATCCGTAGCTGTACTACACATTTGGGCCACGACTGGCCTTATTTTTATTGCATTCGTCATAACAAAATTTGTTACTGTAATCATTAAATTAGCTTCACGCTGTATCCCGCACACAGCAGGGTAGGCAGAGGGAACCTAGTGTTAAGACACTCCGTTCCCCACTTTCTGCCGAATTCTGGAGGCATTGCGTGTTGAGTGGCAGAACTTTATGCCGCGCTTAACCTCGACACCAGAGCGAAGAAATGGAAATATAAATTTAAGTAAATATTTCATCTCCTCGAGTGGGGATCGAACCCACAACCAGTCCAGGTTTTACAGTCACACCTCGTGCCGCTGCGCCACGACTGGCCTCAATACTGTAATCATATTAAATTGTAAATAATTTCTGGTAATAAAATTGTTACGGCGAATAAAATACCCAAAGCGCAAATAATTGTGTCAAATTAGCGCGTGGAAACTTTATTAATTTTGAATTTCCTCATACGAATAAATTTTATATTTTCATTTAAGTATATAACTTTTTTATTAATTAAAATCAGCTTCACGCTGTATCCCGCACACAGCAGAGTAGGCAGAGGGAACCTAGTGTTAAGACACTCCGTTTCCCACTTTCCGTCAAGTCCTGAAGGCATTACGTGTTGAGTGGCGGAACTCAACGCCGCGCTTTGCCTCGACAACAGAACGAAGAAATGAAAATATAAATAAATATTTCTTTTCCTCGAGTGGAGATTGAACCCACAACTAGTCAATTTTACAGTCACACTTTGCCCCCCCTGCGCCACGACTGGCCTCACTTTTTTATTTGCCGGGACTTTTTTTTAAATAAGGTAATAAATATTAAGTAAGTATATGTTTTTTTTATTGTGTGTAAAATTTATTTTTTAATTTAGCGCCCCGCCCGCAGCTTCGTCCGCCCCAACAATATCTAAGATTTGTTGGGGATGGGGAAAATTGATAATTGAAAATTTTATTTCTTTTCAAATTTTATTTGCATTTGTTAGCAATTGTAGCAAAGCAATTGTAGTTTGTTTATATCCATCTGGGATAGGTATTCGTAGTTAATGCGATTTTTCTGGCGTAATTACTGATCCTGCGAGAGTTTTGGAATAAAATATAATGTATATTGCCCCACAACCTTCCAGTAAATCTTACAGTAGTAACGGTTCAGCGGTGTAGCTGTGACTGACAAAAATGTTAAAATCGTTTGTTTGTGTTTAGGTATATTCACAAAAAAAATCAGATAATTTTAAATCACAGACAGACAGGCACGTAGACTCATGTATAGATTAATGTGTTTTTAAAGAATCCATATAATATATTTAATACTATATAATTATTCTACGAACAATTCATACAAAACAGTTTCTATGTCAATATTATAAAGCAGCGGGACTTGGTTATCATCACCAAGTATTAATATTATAAACTAAAAATATTTAAAAGAGCAACAGAGATATGTCTGCATTCCGAGAGTATATTTCATTAGATAACAAAGATTTCGTATGTTGATCCTATATTTATATGAATTTTAATGTATATTGTACAATTTACGGCGTTAAGTTCCACAACTCAATACGCATCGTCTTGAATTCATGCTATTAACATAGAATGAAGTGTCTTGACACTGGGCTTTCTGTATCTGAATTATGTGAAATAAATAGTAAAGCAAGAAAACTACAACATATGTATATCTGTTATTTACTTTTATTGGCGTTCGGCGAAAAGTGGAGAACGGAGTGTCTAAACATTTAACAACATTGAACACTAGGTTCCTTTTGCCTACCCTGCTGCGTGCGGGATACAATGTGAAGCACAGCAAATCTAGCATTTTAAATAAATTATGACCTTTGAAATGTTTTAATCGATATTATAATTTAAATTCAGACGTTGTTGGGCTATTAAATTAGTAAAAATTAGGGAAAACAGTCGAGAGCGAGACTGTACAAGCTTTAAAACGCATAAATTCACATCACATTGCAGAAATTAATTAAACCAATTGAGTCATGTACAGAGAAAGACTTGTTGTATAAAAATAAATCGAATGTAAATTGAAGATTGAGTCAAGGAGTATACTCGTACGTAGGGTTGGGCTTGTTAGTCTTATAAATGAAAAAGAAATATTTTAAGAACTTTATAGTACAGCGACGGTTATGAGTTTGATCTCCATTCGGGGGGATGAGTTACTATTTATCAATATTTTTATTTCTTCGCTATGGTACTAAGGTAATCGCCACTCAACAAGCAGTGCAAGGCCTCGAAGATTCGGTGGAAGGAGTGTCTTAACACTCGGTTCCCCCTGGCTACCCTGCTATATTCGGGAGGATATAGATAAATGATTGTATTTTTCTTTAAATATTGATTACTTTTAGGTTAACATTATGTATTGATCTTTTATTCCCATTACATAAATAAAATTTAAACATTTAAGCAAATCCTAAGATTTAATTATTAGGAAGTGAAATAAACCTCTTTGGTTTTGATCTCTCGATTGAGCCCGTCACTGTACAAGGTTCATGGGAACGTGTATGACGCATACGTTCATTACTCATTCGAGTACAGTTGAGTGGCATCACAATTACACACGGCCGCTATAGGAAGACATTCCTTATGTATACTATTGGCTTCAAATGAAAAAAAAAATATTAAAAAAAATATCATTTTTTTATTTACCATTGTAAAAGATACTGTGCGTCTGGTTGGTGTGTTCTCCTCATATAATAATATCAGGTTATATATATTTCTCCATACGCCTCCGTTTCTTTGTTCTTTAAAATGGCAAGATGTTTTAATCAAAAACAAACAGAAATGTTGTTAGAGAGCCTCTTGGTGTTTTTAATTGATTGCCAAATGCAGCAGCAGTATTTTGGATAGGTCGGTTTGGGTATCTACTAGGAGAATGTTACCAAAACAAAGAAATGCTGCTTCGTTTGGTTAGTAGAGGTAATTATTAGAAATACCCGATTTTAGGAGGTACCTAAATGTATCTTTTAGGAGGTACCTAAATGTATCTTCAATATACCTATTGAAAGAGTACTTCGATTGCCATTTTCTAAAAAAATACCTTCTTCTCCTCTATCCTGCATTTAACAGGAGAATTCAAAGAGGGCCAATTCAGAGTTCAGTGCCATCAAGTGTCAGGACATCCCGTTATGACCTTTCTCCCGGAACTCAACACCGCACTTTTTGTTCCTCCCCCAACCCCCAACCACTGCATTCACAATCACACGCCGTTCCACTGCGCCAAGATGATCTCCAATGGATATTGAGTGGTGAAATTCCATTCAGAGTACTGAAAAGCAAACTCGTAATTATGTAGTAGGTACTTTACATTTTGAGCAGTTTTATGTGTTCCAAATTAAAGAATAAGGAACAATATATATTTAGGTTTATCGTTTCAAACATGCTAATAAAACAAACAGCATAAGCACATTCTCACGAATCGATCCGTCTCGATACCCGAATAATATACACTTTGGGAAACTAACGAAATAGAAAAGATTGTCGTTTCATGTGAAATACGAAACACATACATAGACTGACTGATTTAATAATATTTAATGTTAATATAGATTTGTTTAAGGCTATACATTTGTCTAAAATATATATTTTTATTTTTGTAGTCTCACGTTCTCATATTGCTCTTTTTGCTCTTCATTTGGATATTACTTGTTATAAGGTTTGCCGCCGGTTTTATTAACCAGTCTGCAAAAATAAAAAAAAATCCCCAATTGGGAGTCGAACTCGCAGCCTTTTCGAGCAGTTTATACATATTTTTTTAATATTTTAAATTAAAAATCCATTAGCATACGTAGTTAACGAGCTTGATGTCTTTCTCTATAGTGCAAACTGCATACATTAGTAGATACAGCGGGCAACGCGTACACTCAATTTCATGGCAGTTAGTTAAACGGCTGGGGCGAAAGTGGTTTATATTAACGTATATATAATAGTAAAAGTTTTATAATAAATTGATGGAATGAAAATCTCTTTAAATGCTCATCATATGGTTTGTTTTTTTGTTTATCATTTTTGAATAATTATAAACTTGGTTGTGAGTTCTATTCCCGTTCGAAGAAATGGTATATGTAATGTTTTCATTTTGTTTGCTCTGGTAACGCGGCGTTGAGTTTCACCACTTAACCGCTTCGCCTCTAGAATTCGATGGAAAGTGGGGAACGGAAGTATCTTACTGAGCACAGAGTGTCTTCACACTGGGTTCCCATATTCCCTTTACCTACCCTGGTATGTGCGGGATACAGCGTGAAATAAAAAAAAACTATTTTATTTCCCCCGATTGGAAATCGAACCTCCATAATTATACTAAACTAGCGCTTGATAGCATAACGGCTCTTCTTTAAGTTTAGATGGAACTACCAACTGTTTTTGATGTTTTCTGTTTTTCATTTATTAAATTCTTACCTTATAAAAAAATAGTAGAAATTTATGAACGATACAAAAATGCATTACATAAATGAGCTTAATTAAGTCTCATTATATAGGAAGATTACTCGGAATCCTTTACCCGCCGGCTGCGTCTGGATTGTCTGGCTCTTAGTCATCGTTTTTGTTTCATATTTGAAATTTTAAATTTTTAACGTCGTCGTATGAATCCGATTTACGGAATTTCGTGAAATATTATAGGCCAGTCGTGGCTTAGTGGCACTAAGTGTGAGTGTAAACACGACTGGTTGCGGGATCAATCCCTATTTGAAGAAATGATATATTTATTTAACTGTCATAATAATTTCATTTTTTCGCTCTGGTGTCGAGGCAAAGCGCGGCCTTGAGTTCCGCCACTCAGCAAGCAATTAAATAAAAAATTCGGCGGAAAGTGGGGAACAGAGTGTCTTAACACTAGGTTCCCTCTGCCTACCAAACTATGTGGGAGGATACAGCGAGAAGCTGATTTAATTTTTTTTTTATTGTAAAATCATCCTATGACTACGACTTATTATACAAAATTCCATGAAATAATAATGTAAAAACATCTAAATTTCAGTTTTTTTGTTCTTGAGAATGTTCTAAATTACTTGCTATTGTCTTAGTTTCTTTACATTTGTAAAGCCATGTTGTAAGACAGTGCGCTCTAACATAATAAAACGAGTTTTCAAATGACGTAGATTTAATAGCGGAAGCATTGAACAGTAAAGTGTATGAAGATTATGAACGTACTTTTGTTGTTTTAACTTTATTTTCAACAGAATATTGAAACTGACAGAGGCCGTAGCGGTCTAACTGTAACCATGATGGGTGTTGGTTCGTTTCCTCACTCGAGAAATTACATATTTTAGTTCTAGCTCTGGTAGCAAGACAAAACGCGGCGTTGAGTTCCGCCACGCGACTCGTAATGCTAAGAAAATTCAGTGAAGACTAGAGGAACGGAGTGTCCTAACGCTAGTTTCTCAGATTCCTTTTGCCTATCCTGCTATAGACGTGATACAGTGTGAAGCTAAATCAACCTTTTTAAAATCAAAAATTATATAGCATCCATTTTAATAAAGAAGCATAAAAGAATAATATTTTTTTTGTAAAATAAGTATTATATTATTTGTAACTTCTAGATCCCACACCACTGTCCTCATTTTAACGAGAAGCATAAATTCTCAGTAGAAAGATGCGATGCTATCTCTATAACAATGTTGTGATGGAACGGCCGGCAGTGATTCCTCGTCTAGATTACACCAGCGGTGGCCCCACAGAGCCCTGAACTAGATTTGAACCCGGTCACACTGTAGAAAACTTCCTATATATCGTCTTGTCTGTTTAAGTGGGTTTCAAAGTAATAACTTAACCATTTTGTTGCAATTGGTTTTATATGTATAGTGTTATATTAAGAGGTTAGTTTTTATATTCTTTTATCTATTATCAGAGTAAATCTAGAAAGGATAGATTTTCGTTTAAAAAGGTGTCATAGTAAATTAATTTTTTTAACGCTTAAAACTTAGTACTTATATTTTACATTATTAAACTAAATTAAAAAAGCAGATATTCAACAATCAATAGAATCACGAATAAATGAAAATTTTAAGTATTTCATTTTCTCGAGTGGTAATCAAATCGACAGCCTGTCGCATTCACAATCACATATTTGTGCCACTGCGCCACAACTAAATATTTTAACATCATTAATAAAGATTTTATATACAAAACTAATGAAAAAGTTAAAAAATATTTAATTTGACATATCCGTGTCCGTATTACGATGAATGACCGCACACATTAGTAATAGCTTCACGGGTTACGGCGGCGGTTTATTTTTAACGTACGCGCTACTCTCCCGCGTGGCGGTTTCGCGACGGCCCTTTTGTCCCCGTTCTCCTCACGTGGTGAATGTGTTTTGTAATGTTACATAATATTTGTAATGTGTGAGGCCAGTCGTGGCGCAGCGGCACAGAGTGTGACTGTGAACGCGACTGGTTGTCGGTTCGATCTCCTGTTATATAATACTTGTAATATGAGTTCAGGCCAGTCGTGGCGCAGGGGCACAAAGTGTGACTGTAGCACCGACTGGTTGTGTGTTCGATCCCCAGTCGAGGAAATTAAATATTTATTTAAATTTATTTTTTCATTTCATTGGAATTGAGCCATTTAACACGCAAAGCCTCCAGAATTCGACGGTAAGTGGACACTGGAGTCTCTTAATACTAGGTTCCCTCTGCCTACCCTGCGGTGTGCGGGATAGGGCGTGAAGCTGATTTATTTTTTGTTTTACTTATACTATCCTATCCTACGGATGGGGTCGCTAGCAGTATGTATTTTGAATAAGGACAACTGTGTTGAAATTTCAGATTTCGTGACAAGATTAAGAAATTATGTGGTTTCAACGATTTCATCAGCTTTGTCTAATACGTTCGTGTCTAATTAAGTTCTACTAAAAAAGTTATGATAAAAAGTATTTGGTCGTTATATAAAAACTAGCGACCCGATCGCGACTTCGCCCGCTAGAACCTACGAAATTATTTATTTATTAATCTGAATTTCTTTCGTGTTCTAATAACATTATTTTAAAGACAATTTGTATACATTGCAAACAAAACAAAAATTTTAACCAATTCTATTAAACAGTTATTTTGTAGCCATTTTGTAGAACTAAATACTTTATATTGACATAACTTTTTTATTTATAAACCGATTTAAATTAAACCAAGACTTCATGTTTTACTATTGTTTGTTAAAGGGATGTTGTCAAAATACGATAGTGAAAATTACATTAAAATCGGTTAAGCCGTGTCCGAGATTAGCGTGCACACACACCGACAAACACACAAAAATGTTTAAAAGCAAGCAGATATCTGCTTTGGGTACTATTACGTTGATGCCTCCAACAATAAATTTTCTCATGTATTTTCCTCTATATATTAGTGCAATTTTAGACGTTTATTAATTTAAAATGAAATCAAAATTAAATCAGTTTTACGCTGTATCCCACACACAGCAGGGTAGGCAGAGGGAACCTAGTGTTAAGACACTCCGTTCCCCACTTTCCGCCGAATTCTGGAGGCATTGCGTGTAGTGTGGCGGAACTCAACGCCGCGCTTTATACTTTTATTACGTAGATATAAACTATGATGTCGAATTTACCTTGAAATCATTAATGGCCATCATCACACGTGTGCTTTATACGTTGTTATTATTAAAAATATTGTAACGAAGATATTATTGTATAAAATCTTTTCGTTCAAAATCAATAACATGATTGTTATATTTCAAAAATATTCACGAACAATTACAGTTTTTTAATATATAAACAATAATATATATTTTTTGCGGTTAAAAAGTATTCGGTTCACTTATTTTTGCAAAAAAAAATGCAAATTACATTTTATTATATTTATTTGCTTAATACTTATTATAAGTGGCGCAAGGGCAGAAGCGTGTGACTGTAAACGCGATTATGGGTTCGAATCCTACTCGAGGAAATAAAATATTTAATATTTCAATTTCCTCGCTATGATAATGAAGCGCGGCGTTGAGTTACGCCACGCAACACATAATGACTTTATTGGAATGGAATATTTTAAAACTAGGTTCCCAGGTTCTCTTTACGTACTCTACTTTGTCCGGGATACATTGTGAAGTTAAAAAAAAGTACACAAGTCAACGAGCATAACAACTGAGCATTGTCTCTCAAGTCAAGAGCTAATTCTTGTAAGCATAACATGAAATCTGTTTAATTAACATACATACATAAAATATTCGCTTCTTCATCTCTTATCATATAGTTCGTCGCTTAGAAAGCTTTAGAAAATAAAAAAAATAAATCAGCTTCACGCTGTATCTCACACACAGCAAGGTAGGTAGAGGGAATCTACTGTTAAGACAGACTGTTCCCCGCTTTCCGTTGAGTTCCGGAGGCATTGCGTGTTGAGTGGCGGAACTCAACGCCGCACTTTGCCTCGACACCAGAGCGAAGAATAAAAAAATTAAATTAGCTTCACGCTGTATCCCGCACACAGCAGGGTAGGCAGAGGGAACCTTGTCTTAAGACACTCCGTCCCCCACTTTCTGCCCGAATTCTGGAGGCATTGCGTGTTGAGTGGCAGAACTCAACGCCGCGCTTAACCTCGACACCAGAGCGAAGAAATGGAAATATAAATGTAAAAAAATATTTTATCTTCTCGAGTGGGGATCGAATCCACAACCAGTCGATTTTACAGTCACACTCTGTGCCCCTGCGCCACGACTGGCCTTAGAACTGGTAGAAAATAAAAAGAAACTCTAATATTGAACGAAACGTTATAAAATCGAGACGTAGGTATGCGCCGCGTCGTGGGCTATGTGGGCAATCGACTATTATATTGCAAGAAGTTTATTAGGGTTGCCCGTAAAATATACTGTAATGGAAATAACCCCAAAGTTACATGAAATTTATTTACTAAGTATATTATGGTTAATATTTATTGTGTTCGTTTAATAGATATAATGTAGATTCGTTGTACTTTTCGTATTTATATTATTGAATCATTTAGTTTTACGCTGTATCCCGCATGCACATAGCAGTGTAGGCAGAGGAAACCTAGTGTTAAAAGACTCTGTTCCCATCCAGAGAATTTTACCTTCAGCTGAATTCTGGAGGTATTGCGTGTTCAGTAGCGGAACTACTACTACTAGCACTTTTTTTTATATAATTACAATGGTAAAGCGGTAATGAAAAATCAGCTTCACGCTGTATCCCGTACACAGCAGGGTAGGGCCCACTTTCTGCCGAATTCTGGAGGCATTGCGTGGTGAGTGTCAGACCTCGACACCAGAGCGAAGAAATAGAAATATAAATTAAAGTAAATATTTCATCTCTTCAAGTGGGGATCGAACCCACAACCAGTCGGTTTTACAGTCACACCTCGTGCCGCTGCGCCACGACTGGCCTCAAAAAGAAAAATAATAAAATGTGTTAAAATTCTAAGCGATATTTTAACAAGAGCCTTCATGATTAAACGTGAATTAAATGTGTTTCTCAGTCAATATTGCTTATTAACATCTATTTTCAGTTAATAAAAAAAAAATCGAAATGAAAAAAACCGGTATTTTTATCGTGACCCATTAAATTAAAATGAAACGAAAGTGAGTGCCAGCCCTAATTGGAATATCTCGCAGGATGTCGTACTCGTGATATCTCGAGGGTTGTGTGTGTACTCGTGTGTACGTGACATTTATAACAATATATATCAAGTGATTTGAGGCCAGTCGTGGCGCAGCGGCACAAAGTGTGACTGTAAAACCGACTGGTTGTGGGTTCGATCCCCACTCGAGGAGATGAAATATTTACTTAAATTTATATTTCCATTTCTTCGCTCTGGTGTCGAGGCAAAGCGCGGCGTTGAGTTCTGCCACTCAACACGCAATGCCTCCAGAATTCGGCAGAAAGTGGGGAAAAGAGTGCCTTAACACTAAGTTCCCTCTGCCTACCCTGCTATGTGCGGGATACAGCGTGAAGTTGATTTATTTATTTTATCAAGTGATATATTTACTTACTTTTTGTACTACGACGATTAATGTTGCACTCTGACCTCCAGACGCTACAGTATAAGCATGTATATGTATAATACTACTATACTATAGTGATACTGTATCGTTGTGGCGCAAAAGCACAAGGGTGTGACGGTAACGCGACGGTTGTGGGTTTGATCCCCACTCGAGGTGAAGTATTTATTTAAATTTCTATTTTCATTTCTTCCCTCTGGTATCGAGGCAAAGTGGCAATATATACCGAGTGCTATATTTACGAACTTTTTGTACTACGACGATTAAAGTTGCACTCTGACCTCCAGACGCTATAATGTAAGCATGTATATGTATAATACTACTATACTATACTATAGTGATGCTATATCGTTGTGACGCAAAAGCACAAGGATGTGACTGTAACGCGACGGTTGTGGGTTTGATTCGCACTCGAGGAAATTAAGTATTTATTTAAATTTCTATTTTAATTTCTTCCCTCTGGTATCGAGGTAAAGTGGCAAAGTGCGTGCAATGCGTCCAGAGTTCGGCGGAAAGTTTGGAACGGAGTGTCTTAACACTAGGTTCACTCTGCCTACCCTGCTGTGTGCGGGATACAGCGTGAAGCTGATTTATTTATTTAATTTTTATTTTACAATACTATAGTTTACTTGCGTTTCGCTAGACAAGGTCAAGAAGTTATAGCACTTTTAAAGTAAACTTCTATTTAAGATAGTATAGTAGTTATACAATGAACGTTTAAAGATCACATAATTCTTTTCCATTTCAATGTACGACAAAATTTATTGCGATGCATAAAATTAACAGTATTTTTACTATAAAAAAATAAATGTTATTATAGTAAAAACCATAATGACGCGGATTTACAGGGTTTGGCTATAAACTCGACGGTTATGGATTCGGGTTTGATTCCGGGGAATCAACTGTTTCGATTTTCCTCATTCTGATGTGAAGAAAAAACGCAGCGTTGTGTTCCGCGACTCAAAACGTATAGAATGTCCTTAAAATTGGTTATGTGCAAAATGTAGAGTGAAGCTAGAATATTGTGGTTTAATTATTTTATCTTGTTAGTAGTTCGTTAAACAGTCAAATGATGAATGCCTTAACGCTGTACTGTATATCGCTTAACCAGTATGAGCTTCTTCCCTACTTTTCGGTGATTTTTCTAGCGCTGGGCTTCTGTCTTGTTGCAATGAATTATCAATATATTAAATAATTAAGTTCCCTAAGTTGGGAATCGAACCCACAACGATAGCACTTACAGTCACATACTTGTGCCACAGCCCCACGACGACTTCATCTACTTCTATATAACTATAGAATAAATTAACAAATGCAGTTTAAAATATAACATTTTAGTTGAAATGTTTATATATACAGGGTGGAAACAACAATATCGAGGTCACAGGTGCGGATTTATATTTGCAGTAAAAATCCGCAATTTCTTTTTTTTATTCAATGCTCTACATCTATCCACTTAGTTCGGTGTACATACTATTTCAATTTTGTCACTTTGAAATTGTCCCTGACGCTACAAATTCAAAGTATCTACAGTTATATTTTGTGAGCTCTCACGAACTCTATTTATTCTCTTTATATTGCTTTTCGAAATTGGTTTTCAATTTTGATGACTTGTTTATTTTCGAATATTTGTATTGAAGTTTGTTGCAATAAACGTAGTAAGTAGTAGAGGCGACGCGACAGGTTGTGCGTTCGATTCCCATTCGAGGAAATGAAATATTTAATGTTTTTATTTCCTCGCTCTCGTGTTGAGGCAAAGCGCGGTGTTGAGTTGTGCCACTTAACACGCAATGCCTCCAGAATTTGGTGGACAATGGGGAACGGAGTGTCTTAACATTATGTTCCCTTTGCCTACATTGCTGAGTACGATACGGAGTGATCCTTAAAAAAAATGTTCGTTCGTAGTTCTGAAGTACTGTGAATAACATTTTTAGTAAAACTTTTTCTCATTACAACTTTAATTAAAAAAGGCTGCTGTTTGAAATTTGTCGAATGTCTGAACTATGCTTCTAAAATATCAAAAGGTCTAATTAATATTAATTAGTTATAAGAAAAACGACGTTTCAACGAAAAACTAAAATTATTTATTGAAACAAACTTTACATACTATATTTTATAACACAAAAGGAATATTTTAAACCAGTGAGGCCAGTCGTGGTGCAGGGGCAGTAAGTGTGACTGCGACAGGTTATGGATTCGATTCCTCACTCGAGAAAATGAAATATTTAATATTTTCATTGCTTCGCTCTGGTGTCATAGCAAAGCGCAGCGTTGAGTTCCGCCACTCAACACAGAATGCTTCTAGTATTTGGCGAAACCTTTGGAATGGAATATCTTTATTTTAGGTTACTTCTGTTACCCTGCTATGTGCGGGATACAGAGTGACACTTAAAAAAACATTCATTTTTTTTAATTATCATATCAAAAGTAATACTAAATTAACTTATGTTTAAACGAGATCAACATAGAACGTTCCTAAGATAATAGCAAACGTTCGAACATTTGTAAAATGTATAGCTCCTCGTAAACCTGTAGGGTGCTCGTTTTATCTAAAGAGGTTTTGTTGAACTTAAAACATACTTCATGCTAAGGATCCGAGGCGTGCTCAAGCTTTACTTTTTTTTAGGTCGTCCTAGTTCCCAAGGGTGTCCTCGTCCCTTGAAAATCTACAATGTAATTTTGTTAGAAATATGTAAAGAAAGATACGTTTTCAGTTTTATTTAAATTAGTTGTAACCGTGGTAAAAATCTTCTAAAGTTTTTTTTAATAATAAAATTAAATAATTAATTTAAAAATTATATTATATATTTTTGTATGTATGAATAATAAAGTTGAAGAAGTCACTTCGTAGTAGTACATCGTATTATATTAAAATATTTCAAGAGATTTTTAAATTTGCTTTAAATACTCTTAATCTAATCTTATAATAATAGGGATTCATGCTTAGGCACGCCTCGCTCCCAGCAAATATTAAGCATACATGTATGTACATACATAATGTAAGGTTACCTAAATAAATAAGATTAGATGCTACTGGAAACGAGACGGTTATGGGTTCGATTCCCACTCGAAGGCGAGAGATATTTAATATTTTAATTTCTACGTCCTGGCTGGTTCAACTGGTTGGGCTGGTAACAAGGCAACAAGCGCAGTGTTGAGTTCCACTACTCAACACGCAATGCCTCAACAATTCCGAGGAAATTGGGAGGAGGTCTTAACATATTATATAAATAATAAAATACAAAGAAACATACAATAATTTGAAATATTTCTTTGTTCACAGTGCCGTCGGTAAAACATGTCTGCTCATCAGTTACACGACGAATGCCTTCCCCGGCGAGTATATACCAACAGTGTAAGTATTTAACTTGGCACGATTTATTGTATTTCTTTATTATTTCTTACAAGAACGTACCAACAAATCTATTTAGATTGTTAAAAATATGAATTCTTATGAAATGAATATTTTATTATAATTATCATCGTGAAAGTACCTTATAATAAGCAAGGTAAATACAATAACATTATAAAGTGCCTACTTTTAAAACTCTAAAATCTTATAATATAAAAAAATTAAACCTTATACATATAAATTATAGTTTGCTTCCTTTGTTTTTTATATTTATAATGAGTGACTCACAGGTAATAAAAGAAAATATTAAGTGTTCTCAAAGTTTTGTTTATAAAAATTCCAATATTTATAAACCCAGGCCAGTCGTGGCGCTGCGGCACGAAGTGTGACTATAAAACCGACTGGTTGTAGGTTCAATCCTCATTCCAGGAGATGAAATATTTACTTAAATTTATATTTCCATTTCTTCGCTCTGGTGTCGACGTTAAGCGCGGCGTTGAGTTTTGCCACTCAACACGCAATGCCTCCAGAATTCGGCAGAAAGTGGGGAACGGAGTGTCTTAACACTAGATTCCCTTGGCCTACCCTGCTGTGTGCGGGATACAGCTGAAGCTGATTTGATTTTTTGTAAAGCTTCAATTTAAATATATAAATATTTTTCACGTACCAAGCCACGAATACGTGTTAGATCACGCTTCACGTCGATTTTCTATCATAACTTGTTTAGTTTATGGGCAATCAAATAGGTATTATTAGTTATTACCTATTGATATTTCTTAGTCATAATGCCTTGAAATGACTGTCCTGTGACGATCGCAGAACGCCAGCACCTGTCGTTTTGAGAAACCTTAATCATGTAGGAAGTATTAGGTTATATTTTTATTGTTCATTTAGTGGATTGAGGCCAGTCGTGGCGCAGGGGCACAAGTGTGTTACTGTAAACGCGACGGTTGTGGGTTTGATCCCCCACTCGGAAAAATGAAATATTTATTTGAATTTGGTTTTTTTTTTAATTCGGCATCGATTTTTATAATATTTGAAATTCAGACTTTATATAATATTTTATTGAAATCTTTAAACCGCCGCCGTTTTTTATAAAAAATTCAATTCAAACTGTTAAAAATATTTTATTAAACACGTGTTTCGTGGTTTTTTTTTTGAATTCACCCTTAAAGATGCAAATAAGCGGGCGAAACTGCGCACGCCCACTAGTTTAATATAATTTTAATAGGATATATCGGTCTTCAATTTCCGAATAATAACCAATATTGTTTGTTTCCTATTACAATGAAAGTGGGTCACTCGTTAGAAATCAAATAAATATTTGGTTACGCATTTAGTCGTAATATTTATTCTAGGAATATTTAATTACATTATATTAGATATTGACAGAGTTATACAAAATTTGTCCGAACGAAATCGAAAGTTCAAACTGTATAGACGTTTTCCTGTTAGATAAAAAGAATATCTGAAATTGGGATAACATCTTTCTTTTTCTATTTATATATTTCTTTCTCTTTACTTCAATGTTTACTTTTCGGTCTTACTGGGAACTTTAAGTGGAGCGGTGGAAACCATCTCTTACATTGGGGAGATGGTACTCTAGAGTACCACCTGTATATGTCGTCGTTTTGTTCGTAAAGAGAAAAAATATAATTCAAAAATATAATTTTTTAAACATTTATAATTTCGTAAACATTTAAAAAATATATCTTATTAAATAAATAATTGTATTCACATTTCAGATTCGACAACTATTCAGCAAATGTAATGGTAGATGGGAAGCCCATCAACCTGGGCCTATGGGATACGGCGGGGCAGGAGGACTACGATCGGCTGCGACCCCTGTCCTACCCACAGACTGACGTGTTCCTCATATGCTTCTCGCTCGTCAACCCTGCCTCCTTCGAGAACGTTCGCGCGAAGGTATGGTTATTTTATATAAATCTTGTGTTTCCTTCTCTTTTAGTTTCAAAAATTTTCATATATTAGCAGTTAAGCAGAAGCTTGCTCTAGTAGATACTCCGTTCTACACTTGACGTCCAGTTTGTTTTTGCGTCAGAAGTGGTGGAGTTAAACGCAACGCATTCTCTCTGTATAGACCTAAGAAAGAGATACTTTAAGAACTGATATTACATATTTTAAATTTATGGAATTATTATATTTTATCAACGGCTTCATCCGCGTGGTCAAATGGATATAGCTAATTGTCGTGTATAGCATATGTCACATACCACGTACATACTTGAGGTAATTCTAACCACATATTTACATGTATACGCTACAGCATATAAAAATATTTGGTCCCCACTCGTGGAGATGAAATATTTATTTACATTTATATTTTCATTTCTTCGCTCTGGTGTCGAGGTGAAAAGCGCGGCGTTGGGTTCCACCACTCAACACGCAATGCCCCCAGAAATCGGCGGAAAGTGGGGAAAGGGGTGTTTTAACTAGCACTAGGTTCCCTTTGCCTATCCTGTTGTGTGCGGGGTACAGCGTGATACAGCGTGAAGCTGAAAAAAAAATAATTCGAGTCAGTACTTCCAGAGATTAGTGCGTTCAAACAAACAAACTCTTCACTATATAGAAATATAGTTGATAACTATATAATTTACAAGAAACATACAACAGTATATTTTGCGTAGCAATCAAGTACAGTGTCTATTGCGGCCGACATTCATTCTAATTTAGTGTAATAGTTTTGTCCCTGAATAGTTGAAGAAATCTAAATGCGAATGATTTAGGCCATATTTGTTTAATTTTTGACGCGTTTCTAATACTCGTTTTTCGTATTAGAGATTTGCTCTAAATATTAAATTCTACATATGTTATTAGAAAATAATCATAAAATTTAAATCAGCTTCACGCTGTATCCCGCACACAGCAGGGTAGGCAGAGGGAACCTAGAGTTAAGACACTCCGTTCCCCACTCATAAAATTTAAACTTTGAAATAATAGCTACATTTATAATTATATGTATTTATATATCTATTTTTATTATTTTAAAAAAAGACCGTTGCGCTATGTCGACCGTGCGGTGATATTTAACTGTATAACAGTATATCATTGTTTTTTTATGTTCAGATATGATAAATCAATTATTTAAGATTTTTTTTGTAATAATTTCATATAATATATATTATTTTAATATTTTTGATTATCAATTAAGTAAAAGATAAGATCAATTAAGTTAATAAGCGATCTGTTATTCTATATATCTATTTATTTTTTTCATTACCAAGTAAATAACAGACAAAGCACAGCCGAAACTACTACTTATGTAGGTTCCTTGGGGACTGTAGGGTACTACTAAGAAATTCCTGAAAGTTCAACCGGAGAGGGAAAAACGCAAGAAATTATTATTTCTTATAGTACAACACGCAAACAATTTTAAAAGCTATATTACAATCTGTTAATATGATTAAAAATTAAAGTAATACTGAGGCCAGTCGTGGCGCAGGAACACAAACGTCTGGCGTGAAAACGAAAGGGGTTGTGCGTTCATTTCCGAGCTAAAGAAATGAAATATTTCTCTCAACTCAACATATATTGCCTCCAGAATTTGGTAGAAAGAGTTTTAACACTAGGTTCCCAGGTTCCCTCTGACTATCTTGGTATGTAATGGATACTCCTAGGAGCTAAAAATATATATTATGTTAATATTTTTCAGTGTTGTTTTTATTTATTAAATTATATATTATATTTCAGTGGTACCCAGAAGTTCGGCATCACTGCCCATCCACGCCCATCATCCTGGTCGGTACAAAGTTAGATCTTCGCGAAGACAAGGACACCATTGAGAAATTGAAGGAGAAGAAACTTGCACCCATCACTTATCCACAAGTATGTGAATTGATTACTTCTACTATTGATTTATTACGTTATAAGTCTTTTTTCACCGACTTTTGTAAAAAGAGGAGATTATCAAGTCAATAGTATGTTTTCCCGACAACTAAGGAAGGATTATGTTTTTCGCGCGTATCTTGTATGTATGTAATATTCTTTATTACCTAATTTCTCCATAACCGCTGAACGGATTTACATAATTGAGGTATCGTTAGATTCGTATTAGCAGCCCAAGTGTTCTTAGATAAGTTACGTTAAATAAAAATAATCATGGCGGCTGTGGGACGCCATTGGACATTGTAAAAAAAAAATCGTTTCGAATATCACAATATGGGTCTCAAATTCAAAAGCTTACTACGAGGATTTCAAAAAAGTATATCATGATTATGATTACCATAATGAATTCTAACAAAAAAATGAAAAATAAAAAAATATTTGTAAAGACAAAAACCGCGACTGCATAAAACTAAAAAGAAAATAAACAAGTCAATAGTTTATTAGGATTAACAGTCGGGACCTTTAAGTAATTCTTCAATCAATAAAATCTTTACCAGGAACCCCACATAATTTAAAGAGGAATGTATTTTTTTTTCGTGTTTGTTACCTCAGAACTTTTGATTGGATTCTTTTTTATTTGAAAGCTTATGATTCCCATGTGGTCTCCTTTTAATTTGGCCCATTTCTGACAACGGTAACCGCATTAAGTATGTGCGTAACAAATAGGATAACTCCATATTCCGTCAATGATTCTTTTTCTTTTTGGAAATGATACAGTTCAGGGGTAGGTCGATGAGAGATTGGTTAGGTTCTGATTATCGTGGAAGTCTTTTTTTTTTTTTGTTAATAATTGTAATTATATTAGAATAATATTATTATTTCAATGATCCCGATATTTATTAGAAGCCAAGACTATTTTCAATTTTCTTCATATTTTTCATTGTTTGTGTTGTATAGTAATTTTAAACGAGTTTGTTGCTTTAACTGGCCAGATGAAAATTATTAAAATATATATTTCCTAAATGGAGCTCAAACAGACATTTAATTGCATTATTAATTAATAATTTCCTGTTCTTTGTAAGTTTTAGTTGATGTTTTGCATATATGTATCTTTTTAAACGCTTCAACAATATTGAAGCCTAGTAGTGAATTTGAGTCTTCATTTTCATACTATCATATTGCAGTTATCACATTTTTCACTCTCAGCATTCACCATAAATTTTTTGAGACAGTTACTTACAGTTACAGTAAGTGGCGGTACTCAACGACGCTGCTTCTGTCAGAGTAGAAAAATTAAAATGGAAAAATATACTAATAACTATTTTTATACTAATATAAAATATACAAAAATGCACAAAGAATCTTCCAGGATTTGGCGGACAGTGGTGAAATGTATAAAATAATGAATATATGATGTGTTTATAAAAATGTGTATTTAAGTGTTCATCTTCTCTTTCTCAATAGGGCCTAAGCATGGCGAAGGAGATCGGCGCAGTGAAGTACCTAGAGTGCTCGGCGCTAACGCAGAAGGGCCTCAAGACGGTGTTCGACGAGGCAATACGTGCGGTGTTGTGCCCCGTGCAGCCGCCCAAGAAGCCGCGGAGGTGTCGGATCCTGTAAAAACGATAGGAATGTATGTTATTTTTTTTTAGTACGCTTTCTTTATTATAAAACAAATATACTGTTTTTTTGTTGGTCGTATATTACGTGTCCTTATATCATAGATTTTGCTTCAGTTGTATCATGCATCTAGCGGAGTAGATAGAGGGAATCTAATGTTAAGGCATTCTGTTCCCTTTTTCCGGCAATTTTTCGAGACATTGCGTGTTGAGTGGCGGAACCCGACTCTCTGTCTTCTTACCTACTTTTAGTGTCTCTAGAATGTTTTTTGTTGGTTGTAACTATTGATTGGCCAACATCTGAGAGACTGTTTTACGAGTCGTCGCCGTCCTGAAACTAAGCTTTCTGAACTTTTGCACGTTGTTCACTCGGAAAGGAAAATAATTATAAAATTAAATATGCACAGGGCATCTACAACCAACTTCAGGGTGGCCACGACTCTACTATACTGTACTTAGAACGAGATGATATCTTATCTAGCAGATATGATATCTTATCTAAAAGTAAATTTAAATGTTTTGATATAATATTTAACATTATCATATAAATATTTCAGATAGCGGACGCGAGTCGTAGCCAGTGCAACAGCAAAGCTATAACGATCCGTCTTCACCACCAACAACCATACAATAGGTGTAAATTCTTACTGGTATTCATCATTTTGGGTACATGTCAACGCTTTTGTATTATCTGTGGAGTGACATTGACAGCTGTCACTGTCACTTGTCTGTGACATTGACGTTTGGATAGGGAACACGTTTACATTTTATATTTGGGTGCTTTTTCTAATGCGATCTTATTACAAACATTCCTACATTGTTGCTGCAACCGTACGCCATTTTGTTTACTGTTTGACACTTCATTAGAATTATTAATATTAGAAATTGTTTGAACAGCGTCGGTTAATGTGGAATTGTTAATTTTTTTTTGTGTTTACACAGAGATTATATTTTTCGATTTATTATTGATTATATTTTTGTTCCCATTGTTGTATTTCATTGTAGGTGTCTATAAGTACATGCGCAGTATTCGCTAAAGTGTTATATTAATGTTTAACTTTGCGTGTAATATGTATTCCGGACTCACAGAATGCATAAACATAAAAAAATGTCATGTTAAAATTATATACATATATGGTAGTGTAAGATTTTTTACTGTTTAATATCGCGTATTATTTTGGGATTTGATTTGGTTTAAATATAAATTTACAGTGCGGTCCAAGAGCCGTGGCCGCTCTGAAGTTAGGTTACTTGAACTTTTGTGCATTGTTTACTCGGAAGAGAAATAATAAATGGTAAGAAAATTTCTAAAATCAAATCTGCGCAGCCATCTACAGGTAACTTCAAGGAGGCCACGACTAATCGTTTGTACTGTAATGAAGAGGCACAAAGTACTAATCGTTTAATGGTCAGCTGACGTTAGTTTTAAGTTAACATGTTAACATCCAGCCTAAATGTAAGCGCAAGTAAACTGCGTAAATTTAGATACATATCGAAGCTAGCTAATTTACTAGAATGCAATAAAATGTCTACATTATTTTATTATTATTCTGTAAATAAAACTACAATATGGTTGTTTTGCAAAACATTTCTTTTTTATTATATTCGTATTCCAGAGTACATTGATTTGTATCATTTATTTTTTATCTGTACAATAATTTTATTTGAAATATTTTTAAAAATGGAACACGATTTATTTTATGATTGTCCGATTTATAACTGTCAAGTTGGTATTGTGGGAAGTGTAAAATGCCGCACAATTACTACATTAAGCATTATTAATCGGATCAATTAAAAAGGTCATCGTTTTGGAAATTCACGATTCCAAAATGTTGTCCATTTTATTTGATCGTATAAACTTAGTCTTTTGGGAGATATTTTTCGTGATAAAGGATTTAGGCTTTAATTGACTGTCGCCGGCCTCTGTGTTTTTTTTTAAATTTCTTTTTAACATTAGTAAATATCTATTATATTATTATTTATATCGTCAGCTTACAGTGTAAACTTACTAAGTTAGCTTTTTATCGTACATTAATTTTTACACCAATCGAAAATGTAAAAAGAATAAATAAAATAATTTTGTTCTCCCTTGAGAATTTGCTTTATAAACTGTTAGTAGTTTTACACACTAAGCCGAGGGATATGTGAACATTTATAAGAATTTTCACGTCATTTTTTTTATTTTTAATAAATAACTCCGTAAGCTAATTATTGTCTAAATCCACTCCTAATATAAGATGTAAAAGTTAGTACACGTAATATTGCGTTTAAGTGACGTGCAATTGTTATTGCTTATTTTTTTATTCGATATTAATGAAATTTACCGATGCCATAGACAATTTTTTTTTTTCAAAATAGTGTTGTAGCAGCTTCGATTCTTTCCAAGCATAAACAATTGCACAAATAGGTATAGATATAAGGTTTTAATGTATTGTTCAGATGCAAATATTTAGAAGAAACAGCATGTAAATAAACGGTATCTCTAGTATTAACTAAAATAAGTTAACTCGCCATTTTATTTGGTGTTGCATTTTTATATAAACTACAAAACATTTAAAATGGCGCCTCGAACGCATTTTATATTAGTTAAAAATGTATTTGCTATTCGTAAATAAAGGAATTATTAATTTTAAATTTATGAATATTTTTCCTTTTCACCTGTGCGCTAACTGGTACCTATTTATGTATGTCTGTCTGTCTGTCTATAAATTTATATCGACCATATTTTTCTAAGAATCTTTCGAAATGATTATATTATATGAACAGTTTAATAATATTACTGTCACCCATTAAAAAAAATCATCGAAAAAAATATTGTTATTTTTTTAAACGTTGTTTCTATCTGTGGTAATAAATGAAATGGCCAAAAAAAATATTCGACCAATATAGTTTGAATTGTTTATTCAAATATACATATTTTTTTATGTTGATCCTAATATCGTGTTATATTAAATATGTTTAAATTAATTAGTTGTTTAATTGGATATGCTTGGTATGTTAGCGCATACATTTTAGTCCAAATTAACTCGTGTTTAGTGTAAAAAAAACGCGATATTTATTGGTGTGGTCAGCTTTTATTGTTATGTCCTTGTAACTAATACGATTTGTAACCGCTTCGTTTGATAACAGCTTTATTTCTTAATTAAAATGGACGACATTCGACGTTTGATAACTATATAGCTGTCAAGTAATTCTTCCAAATATTGTGAAGCCTCTGAATAATTCGAAATATATTTATATTAACTGTTCATAAGTTGTGTTTTATTTTTTATATCCTTGATTTTCATAGTAATTAATAAAATTACACATAATTCTGATTTCATTTAGAAAATTAAAATATATGTATTTTTTAAGTAAAACAAAGAAATGTCGAAAAAAATCTAAAATTAACAAATGAAAAATTATTTTAGTCTACCATTGCAATATAATAATAGACGTTCGTCGTGGCGCACGGGCACAAGCGACTGTAACGTAGTTGGTGGGTTCGATTCCCACTCGAGGAAATGAAATATTTAATATTGTCATTCCCTCGCTCTGGTAACGAAGCAAAGCTCGACGTTGAGGTCCATCACTCAATACTCAATATGCCTATAAGAGTTCAGGGGAAAATGGGAAACGCAAGTGAACAAAATGCTTTAACACTAGGTTCCTAGATTCCCTCTACCTACCCTGCAAGGCGTGAGATACAGTGAAGCAAAAGCAAAACATTTTAAACTACGTAAAACTTATAATTAATATACAAAACAAAAAAATATACAACGAAAATTAAATGTAAAACTAATATACCGACATACATATTTAAATATGAAATTGGTTTGTAAAACGTTAAGGACATCGCATACTTTGAATAAAAAAACATTATTAGAAAAACAAATTAACCACTTAATGGTGAAAATAGAAAAAAAAAGTATTCTAATGTGTATTTCACATGTTTTTAAATCCATTCAATCCTTCTGAATCTTAACATCGTCGTGGCGCGGTGGGACAGCGTTTGAAGCGGTTGTGGGTTCGAACATATTCGCGCTCTGCTAGACAAAGCGCAGTGTCGTTTCAAAACATAAATAAGCGATATCTCGCGAAAAATCTAGAAAATGGGAAACGGAGTGTCTTAGCACGTTCCCTATGTTCAATCTTTCCTGCTATATCGCAAAAAATGGGAGGCTGAAATACAAAAAAAAAATATTATTAAATTAAAAATATTATGAGGCCAGTCGTTGCGCAGCGGCACTAGGTGTGACTGTAAAACCGACCGGTTGTGGGTTCGATCCCCACCCGAGGAGATGAAATATTTACTTAAATTTATACTTTCATTTCTTAGCTCTGGTGTCGAGGTTAAGCGTGGCGTTGAGTTCTGCCATTCAACACGCAATGCCTCCAGAATTCGGCAGAAAGTGGGGAACGGAGTATCTTAACACTAAGTTCCCTCTGCCTACCCTGCTGTCTGCGGGATACAGCGTGAAGCTGATTTAATTTTTTTTATTTTAAATATAAAAAATTAGTTCCACTCGAGCGCAAGTAAAAATATATCTTATTCCACTATCAAAATGTATATAAAAAGCGTCCATGGCCACTAACTACATAACATATTATAAAACTACTGCGTAAATACAACACGGTTCATCTTATAATTGTCAAAACAATAAAGATAAAGGGGTTGTAACACGAATCTTAGACCTCGATGATTAGTCGTGAGTGTAGCACTGCCAGTGAGTAGTCCACTGCGTCTACGTTGCGCGAAATCTGTATTAAAAATATACGAAAAATTATTATAAATCGACCAAAATTTCAATTTATTTAATACTTTCAATATGGCAAATATATTGTTAAGTCGAGAACTACCGGATATCGAGGTCAGTTGACGTGTAATTTTTTATATTTACTAATCATATAAGTACGCTTTAAAATTGCGCTTGCGCACGTTTATTTGTATTAGAAATGTGTTGTATTAAGCTTTCAAGGCTTGTCCATAGTTCTTCCGTGTAAAGTATGTTCGAGTTTTGTAATTTAAGTAATAATATGTATTCTATAAACAAAATTCAAATAATATTAGTTATAATTATTTTTAATGTATAAACATCTATCTATATATAAGATTTTTCACTTGACGATAGGGATTGTTATCAATATTAACAAAAACGATAAACATTACATATCAAAGCTACTAGTGGCTATTTGAGAAGAGGAATAATACCAACATAAAGAGATATATTATAGTAGTGGGCCCGCGCGGCTTCGCCCGCTTCTTTATTATTTAATATTACTGTTTTATTTTCTAACCGTGACTTCAAAAAGAAGGAGGTTATCAGTTCGTTTTTTTTATGTTTGTTACCTCAAAACGTTTTACTGAGTGAACCGATTTTGATAATTCTTTTTTTATTTGAATGTTAGTGCCTCTCGTGTGGTTCCATTTTATTTCATTTTGATCCATATCTGATAATGATATCCATGAGAAAATTACGTAAATGTCAAATTTGCATTAAGTATGTGCGCGCGACAAATGGACCAATAATTACATATTGCACTGTCCGATTTTGATTTTTTATTGGAAAAGATACACTTCAAGGATAATTTGGTAAAAATTTGGTTAGGTTCTGATAATGAAAACCGTGACAAAGTAACGAAACTCTTCAATTTTTAGTTTTAGATACTCGGGTGCGTTTTTAAGGCTTATCCGGGATACAGCGTGAAGCTGATAAAAAAAAGTTAATATAGCTATTAACACGATATTAAGAAAGAAATAAATAATTTTAAAATCTGTGTCTGTCTGTGTGGACGGGCAAATTACTAGAAAAGCCGTACCATTTTTATGACACTTTTACTGTCCTATAGATGAGACTATGGAGCAAAGTATCCTTTTCATCCCGAATTTTTAGCAGTAAAGGGTTCTACACAAAAAAAATTGATAGATATGAATTCAAAATTATAAAATATTTTTTTAATTATTTTCGTTTAACAAAACCAAAGTACGATTTACATTATGTAAAAATATTTTTTACTTTTTAGTTCGTAATTTGAAGTCGGTGTATAAGTTATAATTTAAATCTTTTGGTTTTTTTTATTGGAATTTGCTCGCAAAAATTATCTTGTTTAATAGAAAAATGCTTGGTTATTTCATATCTATCTATTTTTATTACCTTACCTTACTCATTAATAGTAAATTATTTCAAGAAGATGAATATATATATATATATATATATATATATATATATATATATTACTTAACTAAATGATAAACAAGTCGTCTAGACAAGTTTAATGATTTAGTGTATACAAAAATATATTTTAAGAAAAAACCTTAAAAAAATTTAATATTTTACGTGGAGATTTGGTGTATTCTTAGCTAATTTCGTTTCAAAAATATTCGTAATTAAACTATAATATATTAATTTTTTTGCTATTTTTAATGAAATAAGTACATACTTAAGTTTTTAATAATAAAACGTGCTTATAATTTAGGTGTAGCTACACAAACATCGATCGCAAAAAAGTTTATAAAAATAAGGTCATTGATCGAGCGAGCTTTGGTTTTAAATATTAAATATTCTCCTAATTTTAGCGCTTCAATCGTCATTGATATCTTTATTTACTACTTTTAGATTAAAAATGTTTCGGCAATCGTTAATATATACTTATATTGACATTTTGAACAAATCTGTAACCAGCACATTTCATGTACTTTGGATGAAGTTTTCATAAAATTCTAACGTGTTTTATGTAAAAACATAATTGATTGCGACGCCATTGCTAGTAAAATGGTAAAAGATGGCAATGACGCTGAAAGAGAAGTAGCTGAAGACAATGATTATTAGCTTTTAGAGTAGACGAATGGATCTGATTTCAGGCTGTAGTCCACAATCTTAGACATATTTCTAATAGCTTAACTCACGCATGGGTTGTGTGATGAATTTTTAATGTTTAAACCAGCTATGACAAAAAAATTACGTAGTACCTAAATTTTGTTCGTGGATTTTTCTCGGATTCTATTCTTTCGAAACTTTTTGCTATATCACTTCCATGGCATTCAGTTTCAGTGTAATGGGAACGTTATAAATAATATTACTGTTTTTAGCATATAGAACAGTACAAAAATAAGCTACTTCAACTTCAACTTCAACTTCAACTTCAACTAATCTAAAATCTGATAAATCTAATATATCTACTCTATGTATGTTTTACTTTATCCACTGTTACCACTCGTCAATCTCTTTATAAATGCCATGCGGGGGTTTCTTATGTTTTTTCGTGACCTACCTTCTGTATATATCTGTTCTCCCGAGCGAGGGTTTGTGATTTATAAGACCTGATGTTATGGTTAGGTTTATCCGCTCTTGGATATATCGAAGACCGAAGCCGGAGATATGTTCTTTCCCCCAATACCGATATGTTAAATCTCATTTACTATCTAGTTTTTATAGGTCTACACACTACAGAGGAAAATTACGTCTCACTGGTCTTAAGAATTGGATTTACACCTTAGGAATTACTAAAATTTTTTTAGAAATGTTGCTCGTTACATTTTATTTCTTTCTTTCTCAGAACTTTCACGGTTCACCTTTATCAGTATTTTCGGTGCCTTTGTAGCTTATCCTTTTTCTTTTTTAAAAAGATTTATCTGAGGTCTTATTATCCTAATAATATGCTTATTTTTCTCTATAATGCCTTTCACTATATCATCCCACCAGTTATCGTCCTTTCTATTAAAACCTCGTCTTCATTTACCACATACTTCTGTCGCTGCTTTTCTCATTTAATTTTTAAATATAATGGCAGAGTGTACTTCAACATTTCCATTTACTGTTTCAAAGGTTTCTAATATTTTGGAAGCACTTTTCCTCTTAAAATCTTAAAACTTGGAGCTTCTTATGCGATAATTCGACTCCAAGTTCGGACGTCTCGTGCGGCTGCCTCAAAATGAAAACAGACTCCTTATTCTAGCAACAAATACATATTGGTTTGTTCCCAGGACGGCATCATAAACACTCGCGTGTCCACAACTTAACCTTAAATATAATGATCCGCTAGGAATAAGTCAATCATACTTTTCACTGTGAGAATGTAGAAGAACGTGCGATTTGTGATGAAAGAATAGTAAAAAAGATTTATGAAGAAAAAGTAAGTGGTAACAAAGGTAGGGGAAGACCTCGGGTGACCTTCGAAAATACAGCATCAAAGGTACTGGAGGAATCATTGTTGGTATCACAGCATCATTTTCCTTCAGTTATTATCATTATTCTACACTAATTGTCATTGATCGTTATTACACATTTTTTAAAAATTCCATTTATAAAATAATATAAAATAAATAATTTGTTCATAGATGCCACTTCAATAAACTTGCATTATAATGTCCAAGCTTATATCTCACAGCAGCGAAATTTCAGCTTTACACGCTGGTTTTAAAAAAGACGTAATTTTTGTTTAAAAATAACAATTTTCGGAGAACTGCCACTAAGCCATATTTGAATTCACCTTGAAATTTGACCTAAACTAAGTAGTCATTCGTACATTGGCCTTATGTTACTCATAAGAAAAAAATTAGAATGATTAACTGGTTACCGTATGTTTTAGATGTATTTTTATATATTAAGCGGAAGAGTTTGTTTGGTACATGAAAACTAGTCCTACTAATGTTTTTAATGTGAAAATTTGTGAAGATGGTTGTTTGTCTCATTTTGACGCAAAAACTACGAAACGGACTTAGATGAAACTTTACAGATATATAGTTTATACATCAAAATAACACATAGATTACAATTTATTTAAGTATTTAGCATTTTTTTAAATAATATATATATAATATAATATATAAATTAAAGAAAGCCGTGCGTTCGCCGTTAGTTACATATAAATAATTTATATTAAATTTCAAATAATTTTTATCATAAATGATAAATTTTACTCGAGCTATATAAATCTAGACATAACGATATGCTAACATTTAAATTACTGCTTCGACTTATGACATTTATTACGTCGGTCTCAGGCTTATCACATTTATCTCTATATATAATAAGACAGTAAAAATATTTTGTCTGTACATTTAGAAATTTTGAATAAAATGGATAGAGGGACACTTAAAAAGAATAATAGAAAGCAAAAATATATTTTTTTAATTTCTTGTCGATATGTATGTCCACATTTTTCTCTGAAAGTACTGAACCGATTTACTTAAAGTTTCACCAAATGCTTTGTTTTAACTCATCTTAACTACTAAAGTTTGGTTCATCAAAATCGGTTCATTAAAAAAAAAGTTATCGTCATTTGAATGAATTCAAGGCATTAGTTTACCTGCGAATGTTATATAGCAATCGCGCTGGTAAGGTTCCTGGCTAAAGAATTACATTCGAAACGTCTTGGTTATATGAGTGTTGATAAAAATATATATTTTTGAAGCACTATTATACAATATTTTATACAATAAAGCAAACAAAATTGAATAGTTAGTGGAGATTACCTTCATAAATCATAACAGTTAAGTTTAAATCGTAATTAATTCAACACAGAGATAAACAACGGTTTGATCTTCAAAGAAATATCAAGTAAATACATAGATTTTTTGGTTCGTTCGTTCGTTTGAAATAAATCTATATAAAAATGCCTAAAAACATCGTTTCTACGTGTACTCTGTAATAACTACATATTTACCAATTGTACATTTAGCTAATAATATGTGTAACTAATTTAAAAACTATGCAGGAGTTTAAAAAGAGAGTTTAACAGAGCTTTAAAAAACATAACATAGATAAAAAGAACGTAATGTTAAAAACGTTTATACATATAATAAATAATTAGCTTTATGTATATTTTATGAATATCAAATATCAACATCGGTCGTATTTTTTAGTTCGAAAAAATCTAAAATTCTTAAAGAAATTACGATAATGTCGAAAAAAAATCATATTAGAATATTACAGATTAAAGTAATAAAAAAATCATATTAGAAGTCATAATAGTTGTCAATCAATTCTGCTTATTAAATCAATAATCATGTATTTTAAGCGGGCGAAGCCGTGGGCGAGCCGCTAGTCTCTAATAAATATATAGTTATTCGTTTATATTTTTGTATATTAAGCGGAAGAGTTTGTTTGGTACATAAAAATATCGTACGTCGATACGATATATACGGTACGATCGTCGTACTCTAATGTTTTAATGTGAAAATTTGTGAAGATGGTTGTTTGTCATTTTGACGCAAAAACTACGAAACGGACTTAGATGAAACTTTATAAAAATATACTTTGTACATCAGAATAACGTATAGGCTACAATTTATGTTAAGATTTTGTAACTTTAAGCGGCCAAAGTCGCGCTTAGGTTGCTTTTAGCATATTTTTTATTATATAGCTACAAATTTAAAAAAGCGGTGCTTTGGCCGTTAGTTACATACAAAATGAATAAGCGAATCGCTGTTGCTGAGACAACGATATAAATAATTTATATTAAATTTCAAATAATTTTTATCATAAATGATAAATTTTACTCGAGCTATATAAATCTATACATAACGATATGCTAACATTTAAATTACTGCTACGACTTATGACATTTATTACGTCTGTCTCAGGCTTATCACATTTTATTTATCTCTAATAAATATATAGTTATTCGTTTATATTAATAAACGAATAACTATATATTTATTAGAGACCAGTCATAAAGTGTAACTGTAAAATCGACTGGTTTTGGGTTCGATCCTTCGATTCCACTCGACGAAAAAGAAATATTTATTTACATTTATATTTTCATTTCTTTGTTCTGGTGTCGAGGCCAGAGCCAGGAGTTCCGCCACTGAACACACAATCCCTTCAGAACTTGGCGGAAAGTGGGGGACGGAGTGTCTTAACACTAGGTTTCCTCTGCCTACCCTTCTATGTGCGGGATATAGCGTGAAGCTGATTTGATTTGATTTTTTGATTTAATTTTAACTATATTTGTACGTCATTAAGTTAATATAATTTTAAAGTAATTTTTTACTGAAATAAAGAGTCTATTTTGTCTCAAATAACAACAATTCAACAAGTAAAGATACATCTTGTACGGGAGCCGAAATCGGTGGGGTGAGCGGCTATAGATTTTCAAAAATGTAAAAAAAACTGTTGCATGGACATACTCGAGGGCGTCAGATATTGATATCATTAATTCCCTACGTATTATTAAAAATGTAAATATGTTAATCTGACTGTTTAGGTGATGACCTCCATCACGGTCGTACGTAAGAGCTATAAATGAAAAAAAAAACATGGAGTGCGTCAGATTTTTTAAGGGGATGTTAAGTGAATCTGTAAAAAGCTCTCATATAATATCTGACGGTTTGGATGTGACGCAAGCTCACAACCATTGTTGGAATGTGCAAAAAAATCGTCATTTTGAAATACTCAAGCGCGTCAGATTAAGATATATATGATTCATCTTCATGCCATAGACGTGATATCTCATAATCTGACGATTATCTGAAGGGACTTGTTTAATCTGACAATTATTAATATTTTTTTAAATAGATAAAATAAACAAATCAGCTTTACTTTGTATCCCGCACTCAGCAGGGTAGGCAGAGGGAACCTAATGTTAAGACACTCTGTTCCCCATTTTCTTTGCCAAATTTTGAAGGTCTTAAATGTTGAGTGGCAGCTCTTAACGCCACGATTTTGCCTCGACATCAGAGCGAAAAAGTGGAAATTTAAATTTAAGTAAATATTTCATCTGCTCGAAAGGGGATTGAACCCAACCAGTCGGTTTTACAGTCACACTCTAAAAAATATATAAACTCTAAAAAATATTACAAGTTTATAAGAAAATAATAGAATTTTTGTTTTGAGAACTGTTATTTTTTTTAATTTGATTGTTTTATGATTATTTCTTTATGATTTTGACGATGAAGATCTCATCAGACCTCCCCCTTCTTTACGTCACTTCCAAATTATCAGTTTAGTGGAATATACACTATTTAGCATGTAACTAACTTACTCTACCTTAATCTGACGCGCTCGAGAATTTTAGATGATCAATTTTTTTTTTACTAATCTCATCCTTTAACCTAGACGGGCGGCCATATATATGGGGCTCATATGTGATGAAAGTACGTAACCGAGTACGAGGAATCCCCAATATTAATTTGCCGCGCTCAAGTAAATGCCGAAAGTCCCCTCTTTGGCTCCCGTATCAATCGAAAATGTCATAAATTATAATATTTTGGACAAGTTTGAACCATTTTTTTTTTGTTTTAAGTAAACAATTTGCGTTAAATAGATTTTTTGCTTCACGCTGTGAATTTGCTCATAGCAGGGTGAGCAATTCGTTGTCCATTAAGACTAAATTTCTACATTTATTGCTATTCCATTCAACATTTGACCAACCAGTGAGAGAGTATCTAAGAAGAATTGTGTAGAATGACTTGGTTCCTATATTTGAATTATTTTAAATTTGCCACCTGACTCAAGTGTGTTTAATCACTAAGTTCTCTCGGTCTACCTAGCTAAATGAAAAAGAAGTATGAAACCTAAAAAAATAAATACAATTTCAGAATCTCCTGAAGCTGAATCCAAAAATCAAACCATATAGCAATTTGGTGCCATCGGCTCAGACGAAGAAGAACAAGCAACATTGGAAAAGAAATGCTGATAGAAAATGTGGTGTGAGTAATTAAATAAAATATTTTCTCTATTAATATAGATTTAAAATTTATGCTAACAAAAAAAGTGAGTCTGGTGAAGAGACTAAGTTTTCATTCAATCTTATAATTTCTTAGAAGAAATTTATTAAATTCTTTTATTTATTCTAAGCTTCAAGACATGTACATCGAACTGTATGACACCGCTCTTTAGATAAGACGACTGATGACACATTGAAATAGGTATAGGTATTTAGGTTGTTCGCGATCAATATATGAATTGACATTTTTATGTCTTTCAGATAATATTGAAAGATCAACTGTTTTTAAACTTGACGAAATATTTATGATAAGTGTATTTTTTTTATTAGATATATTATTGGGGCCAAATCTAATATGTACATTTGATATCTAATTTAATATTAATATTTATAAGTTATTCCATATTTACTTATATTTCCATTTCTTTGCTCTGGTGCCGAGACAATGCGCGGCGTTGAGATCCGCTACTGAACACGCAATGCCTCCAGAATTCGGCAGAAAGTGGGGAACGGAGTGTCTTGGGACGGGTTGGGTTCCCAGTCGAGGAAATGAAATATTTAATGTTTTCATATCCTCACTGTGGTGACGAAGCAAAGCGAGGCGTTGAGTTCCGCTCACAACACACAATGCCTCCAAATTTCGGCGCAAAGCGGAAGCGGAGTGTCTTAGCACTAGTCTCCCTCCGCCTACCACTGTTATAACGACCAAATTGCAAATATTAAACATAGAGACGTATGTATAGAAAATTTATTAAAAATTTAGTTTTTTTTTGTAATTTTCTTATTTAGACATGTCCAACGCTTGAAAAGAACTTCGATGACATCAAGCACACTACGCTATCAGAACGTGGAGCCCTGAAAGAGGCAGCGAGATGTCTTAAATGTGCAGACGCGCCATGCCAGAAGTCCTGTCCTACACAAATCGATGTCAAAAGTTTTATTACTAGTATAGCTAGCAAGGTTTGTTACATTTTTTTTAGTTGATTATGTAAATTTTAGATGACAGTCAAATAAAAAAAAACGGGCAACGGCGAATTGGGCTCAATCACCGAGGGTTCCGTACAAAAATTAGATTTCTGGAGCCTTTTCTGAAATTAAAGCGTAGTTTAGTCAGAGCCCTTTCATCTGATACCTCACTTGAATTGACGGCCTTAATACCAAACGTTTCCCTCCTTTTAAGACTATTATTTTTAGGATTTAACCACTAGCGTATAGTTTTCAGTTTTTTTCCTGAACTAGTACTATCTGTCGATGCTAGCTGCCAAATTTCATAATTTTAGGTCAACCGGAAATATCCTATTAATTTTTATTTTCTTTATATAGGTCGGAAGTGTTAGCACCACTTTAAATGAAACCACAGTTTTAACTACTCTATAAATGCCTAATACATTTTTTTTTCCTTCTTCTTTAGCAGTATTTTTTAGTAGTATGTGTTAACATTATTGGTATCTATGCGGAACTGCGTCACACGAAATACAGGTATAGATAAACATTGTGAAATAAAAAAAATCCTTGGTCTAAACTGTTGAGGTATCTTGATAATTTTTTTTAGGTATGGGTTTAAAATATTACTGACACTTCCACCCTGTATAATGTGTCGAAATATAATGTATTTTGCAATATCAACGGATATATCTTTTTAAGTAAATGTAAAATTACATTTTTTTCAGGAAATCATGGGACCGCAGATTTGAGTACATGATTTGAATTTCAATTCGATATCTCCAAACGTTCCTTAGATAAGTGCTCTTGACAGACAGACAACAAAGTAATCTTATATGGGTTCGTCTTTTCCTTAAAAGGGATGGAACCCAAAAAATATCATTGATTATATATATATATATATATATATATATATATATATATATATATATATATATATATATATATATATATATATATATATATATAT
>JAATLQ010037887.1:36418-68170 GCA_013421005.1 Heliconius erato x Heliconius himera | reverse complement strand
TGGCGACTAGAACGCGTCCGGCAATGCGTTGACGGCACGACGAACCATATGCTTCCAGTGTTCTGGAAGAACGATATGATCCCGGTATTCGTAGACCTTCCGCTTCCGGGTTTCTTGAAGAATAATGAATCCGACTCGAATGGACCAAAATGTAGGGGACAGTGCCCTGTGCCTACTTGGGTAGGGAATACTGTCCTTCCTTAATTGTAGAAATAAAAGAATGGACTGTATAAATAAATGTATATTAAAGTACTTAAGGTGACTAAAGTTAAAAGGTAAGTGAGGACGTGTGCCCGGTCGCTCCGGCCGTCCCTGCTCCCCCCGCCGTCGCTCCGTCGCCGCGCCCCGCTCTAATGACGCGCGATGCACTGCCCGCGCGCATTGGTAGGCGCAGTGTCCTCAACAATACCTATACTCATTTTTTATAATTTCCGCTGTATTCCGCACGTAATAGAGGAGGCGGAGAGTACCTGGGAAGTTAGTGTTAAGATACTTCGTCCGATTAAAAGTAGTTCCGTTCCCCACTTTGCGTTGAATTCTGAAGGCATTGCGTGTTGAATGATGGTTTATTTCCCCGAGTGGGAAACGAACCCATAACCTGTCGCGCTTACAGTCAAATGTTCGCGCCTCTGCGCAAAGACTGGCTTTAATATTACTTTGCGCCCATAAATATTTGTTTTATTAGTATATATTTTTTATCAGGTTCACGCTCACAGCAGGGTCAGCAGAGGGAACCTAGTGTTATGACACTCCGTTCCCCACTTTCTGCCGAATTCTGGAGGTATTACGTGTTGAGTGGCAGAACTCAACGCCGCGCTTATCCTCGACACCAGAGCGAAGAAATGGAAACATGAATTTAAATAAATATTTCATCTCCTCGAGTGGGGATCGAACCCACAACCAGTCAGTTTTACAGTCACACTTTGTACCCCTGCGCCACGACTGGCCTCTATAAATTAAATGTTTAAAAAAATAAATAATTTTTTAACTATTTCTATAATATATAATAATAACATTATAAAAATATAATAATAAATCACTACTTTAACAGATATAGGACAGACATACAAACAAAACAAACAGGCGACCCTCTTCACAATCATCATCAAATTCAAAAGGGAACTTTATTAAGTGAAATATTTAACCAATTTATCAAAAAGATATCAAGAGAAACTTGTTATTTTGGCTATCAACTCGAATATCTTAAACTGAATTTCATTATGCACTATTGAAATATTTTGTAAGAGAAGTTCGACCCTATGGTATCGTAATAATAAGGGAGTATAAGCTATAAGGTAGTTGGTGACAGGTTCAACGAGAACACACAATGTATTATAAATGGGAGCTATTAATAATAGTAAATATGGTGACAACGGTCTTTGTGTGTGGATAGAAGATTTAAATTTTACATTTGTGTTAGTGAAAGATTATGTATGAAAATATAGTTGGGTAGGCAGAGGAAATGGAGTGTTAAGACACTCTGGTCCTCACTCTCCTCGTTGCGTATTGAGTCGTGGAACTCAACGCTGCTCTTTTTCTCGTCACCAGAGCGAGAAAATGAGAAAAGATAATTTCCACGAGTGGGATTCGAACCCACAACCGTCATGTTACAGTCCCAGTCCCAGTTAATATAAGATAATATATTGAAAAACTGCTTCATGCTGTTTGCAGTAAGCAGAGAAAATCTAGTGTTAAGATACTCCGTTCCCCATTATCCGTCCAATTTTTCCGATTTTGCGTATTGAGTGCAGGAACTCAATTTCGATTAAAGAAGATTGTAGGTATACAAGTAGGCTTACTTAGCTTTATAGTACAGTAAAAGATCCTTTAGATCCTTAGTACTTAGACACTCATTCAATATTTTCCACTTAAGTAATTATTTTCCATATTTTTCCTAAGTTTTTTTATACAATTGTTATTGTTAATTTTATATTGCTAAATACATTTCACGCCACGCCGGTATATAGATTTAGAATTAAATTTAAAAACTAATCACAATCAGTTATAAGAATAATTTCATAAAATATGCCAAAAAAAATATATATTTTTATTCTGTTAAAATATATATTCAAAGCGCCTGATAATAAATAATAGCCGCAATTAGTGGTTTTGTGTATTCACTATTCCGTGTATGAGGTTTGATAAATACTAAAAACAGAATGGTATTTTTTTTTAACCTCTGCTCTATGGTATTACATATTATTTGTTTTAACGATTACTATTTTTTTATATACTTATATTGTTTCACACATACAGAGTGCAAGTAGTGTTTCAAATATACAGTTCTCTGTTTGCCGCCCACTTTAGAGGCCTTTCGTAATAGTATTTTACGAAATATAACTTATTTATTTAACCAGATAGATTTCACATTAATTTAAAAATATTAAATTAAAAATCAAATTAATCAGCTTCTCGCTGTATCCTGCACACAGCAGGGTAGGCAGAGGGAACGTAGTGTTAAGACACTCCGTTCCCCACTTCCCGCCAAGTTCTGGAGGCATTGCGTATTGAGTGGCGGAACTCAACGCCGCGCTTTGCCTAGACACCAGAGCGAAGAAACGAAAATATAAACGTAAATAAATATTTCATTTCCTCGACTGGGGATCGAACCTACAACCAGTCGATTTTACAGTCACAATTTGTGCCCCTGCGCCACAACTGGCTTCAATTAAAAAATATAATATTTAATTCGTCGTAGTGCAGTGGGATAGCATCTGACTGTTAGCGTGATGGTTGTGGTGTCGATTCCCACACCGAGTAATTATTATGCTTAATTTTATTTGCATTTCCACGCCCTGGTAAATTGGGCACAGCATAAGGAATGGAGTGTCATAGCACTACGTTCCCTTCGCCTACCCAGTTATGCAAAAGCGTGGAGCTGTTTTTTTTTGCAATGTATGTATATATATATGTATTTGACTGAGGCTAAGGCTAGTCGTGGCTTAGGAGCACAAGTGTGTGACTAAACGTAAACGCGGCTGGTTGTGGAAATAATATATAATAAGGAGGAAATTAAACATATATTTTCATTTATTTTCTCTGTTGTCGCGGCAAGCGTGGCGTTTAGTGCCGCCACTCAACAAGAAATACCTCTAGAATTCGGCAGAAAATGCTGACCGGAGTATCTTGCCAGTAGAAGTTCTCTCTGCCTACCCTGCTGTATGCAGGATACAGTGTGAAATTGACATGTCTGAGAAAAAATTAACCAATAATCGATGTAAACACCACTTCAAGAAACATCATAAAACGTATGAAACACCATACAACAATAGGTTATTCAAATTAGAAAGTTCCTACAATACTTAAGGCTATAAATTTCTCTCATCACCAAACCATTTGATTAACTCAATCGCGCCCGTATCTCCCTCGCTAATACACCAGATATTAAGATAGAGCTAATCTTCTCATAACTTAGGATCAACGCAGTTACAGTGACCGTTGACCATTGTCCCGTTTAAATTAAACCAAGAGCCTCTACAATTGATTGTAGAGCCCTATCGTAGACAATTCTAGTACAAAATCTAAATATTGTATGAACATTGCTTGTTTTGACTAAATGTAGAGTCTTATTGTGTTTGGAAAAGCGGAAATGGATATGATTTGAACAGGAAGTTCCTTTAAGGTCGTTTAAGTTGAAATTTTAGTCCATTTCAAAGCAACACAGTAATGATTTTAGTAAACCCTGATAAAATTTATGTTGCTGTAGCAGTTTTACCGTGTGGATCTTATTTTGATAGAGTAAGAGTCAAAATTGAGAAGCAGACGTTTTTTGGAATACCCATACGTGTTGTTTCGTGTGTCGTAAGATTTTATGTGCGACGGTCTTTAGCCAAAGTGTACCGCTGGGTGGTGTTTTTGGTTTTTAATGCCTTCGCCAAGTTGACCCGCCAATTTCGAAATTTCCGTAATATTCCATAACGAAGCGTTACGTTATTGTTGGCGTCCGTTTTAATGATATCAAGTTGAGATTGCTATTTTGATGGGTGAATACAGTGTGTAATAAATGTTATTCTAGATTTACCTCCATTATTTTAATATCACGAGGCTCTTTGATTTATATAAGAAAAAAAAAATTTGATCTAACTTGGTGAGTTTGGTTGTTAAAAATAGATCAGGATTAATTTTAATCCAGAGCAGATATAAAACATTTATATAAGGTAATCTTCTTGATAAGCTGCTTCATTGCTGATGATCGATATGGCTTGGTAGCCGAGCTGCTTATAGAAGAAACTCATTGGGATGCCTATGATTTTCTTACGGACCATCTTGGCTTTGGTAGATGATAGTTCTCTAGGACTCTCCCTCTGTCGGTCCACCGCAACCAGCCTGTCAAAATGACTCCTGTATTATGTTTATTATGTTTTATATGCAGCAAGCTTGGCAGAGGGAACCTAGTGTTACACTCGTTACTTAGTACACTCCATTTCCATCTATTTTCCAAAAATTACCACCCAATTCTGGAGGCATTTCTTGTTGAGAGGCAGAACTCAACGTCACGCTTTGTCTCGAAACCAGAGTCAAGAAAAATGAAAACATAATATAGTTGTAGTAGAAAATAAATTAAATATTTTTCAATACACAGATTACATGTACTAAATTATATGAATATTGCAAATTTATACAACCATGTATAGGATATCTGTACAATATGAGACATTCATATTACAAATATAAGTTTAGTTAATTAGGAACAATTAAGTGAGCGCTATCAAAACTAATTACCGCCCTAATATATAATAGTGATTAACAATTGTGACGCATTCTGTTATTAGAGTATTGGTTGTTGTTGACAGTTAATTACAGGTATTACAGGTATACGATAAGCCTAGTACGATAGATTTGTACCAAAATGAAAGGCATTTTGGAAATTTATTTTTAGTGATTTTTCACATAAAAGAGGTATTTTTTTTGTTTTTTTTTGACGTGATAATGTCTTACAAACCCACTAGCGCCGGTTGGACGGATCCAAAAGCATAATACATTGTCACGTTCCGCCTGAGCCGAGCGTGCAAGTGAGAGCATAGAACAAATGATAGAGAGGCTGATGATCGGCTTGTGACACATCTATCCATTCATAGGTACTTATAATTAAATAACCCATTGTTATTTGTTATTATTCTGTGTTATTTACGTAAATACAGAAAGTTTTTGTGTTTGTTTTTGTTTTTGCTGTTGGTTGCAACAGTTCCTGAGATAAGTGGGTTTAACCAAACACACTTTTCAGTATTATAATATTAAACAGATACTTAAGCCAATATATGAACACATGGCGTGTAAACTATCAGTAAATTCTAATTATTTTCAAAGCGCCATGTCATAATAATTAACAAAGAGATTGATGTTTCATAGTAATTTGTGAACGTTGACCTAATGGATTAGACAGTTTATCATCATAATAAGTATATTATTAGCTTATTATTTTAATTACAGACTTTAATAATGCATTTTGTTATAAAATAACCATAAAACTTTTCAACTGATTTTGAAATGTTATATAAACGGGGATACGGCAATTTTTATTTTTAAGAAGTATTAGTTAATTTATCACCCTTAACAAGGCGTTACTCAACATGCAATGCCTCTAGAATTCGCCGGAGAGTTGAGAACGGAAGTATCTGAATGGGGAAACGAGTGCCTTAACACTAGGTTCCCCGGATATCCTCTACCTACGTATGGGATACAGCGTGAAACTTAAAAATGACATAGCGTTGAGTTCCCTGCCTCAATTTTCAAGGTTGTGGGAAAAGTAGTTAACGTGATGCTCACACTTCCCTTTGAAAAAATCCCGAAGCTGCAAAAAGATCTAGGTTCAAAACAATATTATACAAATTTAAAATAAACGTTAGTTAGCCCTTTAAATAAATAACTATTATAACAATTGTTTATTAAATAAGTAATTGGAAATAATGACACCCTAATACGGTTACGTTATTCGATTGTGAGTAATATTAGTCTTGACAATTTTCAAATTGGGAATCGTAATATATTCACCCCTGACAGGTTGCTATATCACAAATGGATGACAAAACATACATTATTGTATTTAAAAATATGTTTAAAATAAATTGATAATATAAGTAAAGATCTGGAAAAATTATAAACATTCCGTTTCTTTAATAATTTCGAGAAATCTTGTCTTAGTTCAACTTTTTCTCTTAAATCATTTTTTTTAAGTACAGTAATTTCGTTTGAACATTGTATTTCATTTATTAAGTATATATTTAATATTTTTATTTTCTCGCTCTAGTAATAAGGTAAAATGCGTCGTTGAGTTCCGCCACTCAACTCGCAATGCCTTGACAATTCGGCGGAAATTGGGGAACGGAAGTTTTAAAAAGTATCTTAACATAAGGTTCCTAATAAATATAAGGCAGAGGTTTCCTCTGCCTTATATTTATTTATATTGACATCTACTGTAAATATGATAAAATTATAAAAGAGGTCAATTCTGTACATTAAATATAGGTCAAACAAAAAATACTTATAGACGTCTTGTACAAGCAATAGACGATAAAAATACCAGTAAATATCAAAATTCTGTTACATTTTAGATAAAACGCCTTCTCAAATTTAATTGAGGGGTGAAAAAAAATAAAATTAATTGGACTGCCATTACGATGGAAGATTGGATGCATCACATTTCTAATTAGATTATATTTAAAAAGAAGTCGTATCAAGTTGGGGGATTTAGATATTATTTTTTTATATAAAAAAATCTTTTTAGTTCTTTATACAGCAAAACAGAGACATTAGATACTTAGTTTTAAAACCCTCTGTTCTTCATTTTCCACATAGTTTTCCGAACATAGCGTGTTGAGTGGCGTAACTCAACGCTGCAAATTATTAAAACAGCTTCATACTGAAGCATGCGATGCAGCATGATAGCTGCTTTTTTCACTATAAATAAAAAAGGAAAATCTAATCTGTACTATTTCTAAGTTAGTGGTTTTTAAATGTGCCAATCTTTGATATTTAATTTATAATTTTCGATATTCATCATATTTAATTGATCATAATAATTTTTGACTTTGTACTTAATAATTGTTATTTTTACTGTTAATCGTATTTCCAATTATCGAATATTTTCTCATTCGAATTTTGAATAAGGGCTTTCTTATCGGATTAGGACTTTTTTTTTTGCTAAGCAGGATAAGCAGAGTGATCTAGTGTTAAAACACTCCGTTGTCCACCTTCTGCCGAATTAACTGGACATTGCGCCTCGCTTCGTCTTGTTACCAGAGCAAAGAAACTAAATAATATGACTAAATAGAGTGATCTATTGAGTAGATATCGAACCTACAACCTGTCGCATTTAGAGTCCAATACTGAAGCTTTTGATAAGAAATACAATAAATATGAAAAAGATAAATTCACGGTGTATCAATTTTTCAATTATCTTTCGGACTAATTAATTATTTTCTTATCTTTCTATTTTTATTCCTTGCTCTGGTAACAAAACAAATTGCAGCGTGAAGTTCCGCCACTAAAACACTACAAATAACTCTATGTGGAACGGAGTGCTCTAACACTAGATTCCCTCTTCCTCTCCCACTATACACGTGATGCTGATGCTAAAAATCAACTAAACATATCAAGTCTTAACTCCGATTTCTTCGTACAATCAAAATCACATACACCAACTCGAAATATCAACCAAAAAAATTAAACTCAACCCGTTTCCATATCACAAATTCCTCATATTAATTATCAGGATTGCTCACGCGCTGCTGGCTGCGACGCGACAGAACGGCAAGTATTCACCCCTTCTAGTTGACTGTATATTAATAATCCAAGGGTAATCTACAACGATTAATGTATTGTGTCATACATGCATGTATGAAACTTATTCGTGTATTATGGTTTTGAATATCGCGAACTTTCTCTTGTTTATTTATATTTATTTATTGTTGGTTTTTTTGTCTGTTTTGTGGCAATTTGGTCGTTTGATCGAATTGTTGGTAGGTTGATTTATATTTGTGTAAGGTTTGAGTTTATTCGTCAATGCGTATTTTGGAGGTATTTTTGGAAGAATATCTGGATTAGGATTTTTTTCTTAATCAAGAGAACATAATTTCAAGACGTTCCGTTTCTCATTTTCTGTCAGCCGTTAGAACAATCTCGTTAACAATATGCCACTATACTGCTTCGATTCGACGAATTCAAACGCAAAATGTTTATATTTAAATCCAATGTACGAGTAATTTGTGCTAGGTTCAACTATACTAACTATTGGAACACACAATGGACAATGTAAATTTTTACTATTTGCTAAACAGACTTATATGCTATTAAATTTTCAGTATAGATCTTACTTTGTACGAAAAGTAAAAAAAAAGTAATATACTACATTATTTTATCACTATTTAGTATTATAAGTACAGCTAAACTTTCAAATGTAAATATTTATGTTTCATAATTTATATCTACATATTGTTCAAATTGCAGATTTTTTTATTTGCAGATATAATTTTATTTATACGTAAGATTTTTTATAGCTTATCTATATTTACTGCTGCAATAATCCATAATATATAAAATATAAAGAACTAATAAATAATATTACCAAAAATATATTTTATGACTAACATTAACGCATTGCATTGTATAAAAGTAATCAAATAACGTATCGCAGATACATCTTCAATATTCATGAAGACATCCACGAGTTATTTCGACCGGTACGAGTGCTATATTTTTCCCAATCTCCATTAGTTCGTATCTCAACGCTACCTAACCTTTACACTGCTATCGCGGCTTTGTCACCCCAAAATATCTCATCAAATACCTAAAAAAATATTTAATTTTAAACTCTATTGCCTAAAGATTAAGAGTTAACTTCGTTTCGATAGTTTAAATCAGTTAAGTCAATCATCCTTACTGTAATTTCGCAGTACAGTGAAGAATATGTTGTCACTTCGGTTTTATTGTATCGAATAATAGGGGTGTTCTTATAGCCGTTATCACGTGTTTGATCTAAAATGATACTTTGGTCTTGGAGGGTCGGTATTTCTATAGTACTCAGTGCAAAAATTCAACCGATATCAAAAATTGAATCGCTCAAATAAATGCGGCTGTTAATCCTAGTTGCGGATTGAAGTCGTTGTCCCCTTTTTTAATGTCGTGGCTGTCATTTTTTGTGTGTGTGTGTGCTTTTTTTGGTATTGTTGTTGTTAATACGGTATTTGTCTAGTAAAAGATTAAAATTACTATAATGTATGCAAATTTATATGTATAGTATTTTTTTTAGCTTCACGCTGTATCCCGCACCCAGCAGGGTAGGTAGAGGGAACCTAGTGTTAAGACACTCCGTTCCCCACTTTTTGCCGAATTCTAGAGGCATTGCGTGTTGAGTGGTAGAACTCAACGCCGCGCTTAACCTCGACACCAGAGCGAAGAAATGGAAATATAAATTTAAGTAAATATTTCATCTCCTCGAGTGGGGATCGAACCCACAACCAGTCGGTTTTGCAGTCACACCCCGTGCCGCTGCGCCACGACGGGCCTCAATATTATTATTTTTAGTTAATTAGTTAAAATATGATAACTTAAAAATGTGTTGCTTAAAGTTGACTTACAGTTATTTTGAACTAAAGTAGATTTTATTTTAAACGTTTTACTGTAAACGCAAGGGTAATGGATACGATTCCTACTAGGGAAAGTGAAATATTTAATATTTTCTTTTCCTAGTTCCGGTAAGGAGGCAAAGCGAGGCTTTGAGTTCCGCCGTTGCTGTCTCAAGAATTTGGCGAAAATTGAAGAGATGATGTCCTAAAGGGAAACGGAGTGTCTTAAGCGACTACTACTAGATTTCAAGGTTTGATTCGCCTACCGTGCTATGTGCGGGATACAGCGTGAAGCTAAAAAAAATGTAATTATTTTTATAATATTTTATGTATACTACAATTTAACAACGAATATTAATAGCACTTAAAGATAAGCTGACTACAAATAAATTTGCTAAATTTAACTAAAACTTAACTTAAAAAAAAAATATTAACGCCTTAGAACTATACTTAGAGATACAACACAATATATAACACAAAACCATGTTTTCGAATATAGCTGCACACAATTAAACGTGAAACGTTTGATTTTAATGGTGCGATCCAAATTTCAACTAATTATGGATTGGTATGGGAAGAATAAAAAAACAGCTTCACGCTGTATCCCGCACACAGCAGGGTAGGCAGAGCCAACACTAGTGTTAAGAGACTCCGTTCTTCACTTTCCGCCGAATTCTGGAGGCTTTGCGTGTTGGGTGGCAACCAATCGACACTAGAGCGAAGAAATGGAAATATAAATTCAAATAAATATTTAATTTCCTCGCGTGGAGATCGAAGCCACAACCAGTGGCGTTTACAGTCAAACTTTGTGAGCCCCTGCGCCACAACTGGCCTCGTATGAGAAAAAAATAGTTAGAATCTCAAAAATCCGTCTGGGTCAATCACAATAACCTAAATCAATAACATTTACTCTCTCTGGTAACGCGGAAAAGTGGCAAACGGACGAATCTTAATGGGGACGAAGCCTAATACTAGCTTTCCAGATTCTCTCTACCTACCCTACCATGTGAGAGATAAAGAAGCTAAAAAAGACTATATCTACGTTCATTTAGTAATTCAACGAAGTATAATTTAAAAACACAATAAACTTCAAGTATAAATAGTATATATATTTTCCACGGACATAAAATCTCGACTTCCGAATGTATCCATCTAAAATACTCCCAACGTCCTCATAACCCTCAGATTTTACGCTCCAAAGAGAACTCGAAGACAATAACCCCGAAGTAACGCGGTAATAACATTGAGCTTTTCGAACATTTTCTACTTTGCGACAGAAGAAAAGTCGTCTTAGAGCGGCGTCTTCGTATACCGATATTTGATAAGAAAGTTGTTGATTTTTATGTTAATTAATTTTTTAATCAGCTTCACGCTTTACCCCGCACATAGCAGGGTAGGCAGAGGTAACCTAGTGTTAAGACACTCCATTCCACACTTTCCGCCAAGTTCTGGAGGCATTGAAAATATAAATGTAAATAAATATTTCATCTCCTCGAGTGGGGATTGAACCCACGACCGGTCGATTTTGCAGTCACACATTTCATTAAATTTTTATTAAAATGTTGTTCTTTAAAATTAAAGAACAAATTTATTTGGTCGTGGCACAGGTAGGTGCACACGAGTGTGACTGTAAAGCGGCGGTTGTGGGATCGATGAATGAAATGTTATTTTATAATATTTTTAAACTCTTTGCCCTGGCACCAAGGCAAAAGCTCGACGTTGAGTTCCACCAAACAACACGCGGAAAACGCAGTGTCTTAACTCTAGGTTCTCTCTAACTACCCTGCTAAATGTAGAATACAGCGTGAAGCTGGGTGAGGATCGAACCTACAACCACGACTGGTCTCAGTTAATAGTTTAAAATACACTTACTAATTTTATAAGGCTAAAATTATTGTTTTTGAAGTACCAATCAAGTATCCCTTGTTCCGAATTCGAAAAATCTCTTTTATTTATATTGATAGCAAAATTTCTATAAAAAAATAGTTTACAATTATATAGGCACCATTTTCCAAAATATTTGTTATATTTTTATGACTGTAATCGCGACATGTCGTGGGTTCGATATCCACCCGAGGAGACGGAATATATATCCATTTCCTCGCTCTGGTGACAAGCTGGTGACAAAGTGCGGCCTTGAGTTCAACCACTCAACACACATCCATCCGCATCCAAATTTTGGTGGAAAATGAGAAATCGAAGTGTCTTAATGGAAACAAAGTTACGAGATTCAATTTTCATTTCCTTTCTTATTAGGAGCGGAGTGTTTTAACGCTAGATTTGTTATGCAAAAAATAAAAAATGAATAGAAATACTTATAACGCGGCCGACATCTTGCTGTACAATAATCACAAAATTTGATTAATTATTATTTATCCCAAACAAAAAAAAACTATCCATTTAGCTGTACATATTGTTATATTCAACATTATCAATATAACGTATTATAAATATTTAATGATACCATTCGACAGCTGAGTCGAATCACCATCATTTGCGATGGATTTGCATAATTGATATCTAATGTATGCTGATCGGTCTTAATATCATATATTAATGTTTCTACATCCTACAGTTAAGGTGGGGAAAAAAATATTATCAGCTTCACGCTGTATCCCACACACAGCAGGGTAGACAGATGGAACCTAGTGTTAAGGCAATCCGTTCCCCATTTTCGGCCGAATTCTGAAGGCATTGCGCGTTGAATGGCGCGTTCAACGCCGTTCTTTGCTTCGACAGAGCGAAGAAATCTCTGAGGACTATATAATATATGAGGTCATTCGTAGCGAAGGGATACAAGCGTGTGACTGTGAACTCGGCAGGATGTGGGTTCGATTCTGAAACGAAATATTTGACATATTCATGTTTTCGCTTTGGTGTCGAGACAAACCGCGGCATTGAATTCCGCCACTCAACACGCAATACCTCCAGAATTCGCCGAAAAGTGGGGAACGGAATGTCTTTACACTACCTATCCCGCAACATGCGGGATACAGCGTGAAGATGAAGAAAACAAAGATCCCTTTTTCTGCGATAATTCATATATAAATAGTGTGATATATTATCTGCGTATTATATATTATTTAAATGAGCGGCCGTAAGCGTTTCTCAAGTGGCCACTTACAAGCAAATTTGTAACGATGCGGGCATATTATGAGGACTAATCAATCAATTCCACTGTAATTCAACTCATCTGCATATCGTATTCGTTCTTGTTATCTTAATGGCGATGTTAAATATTATATGCGATAAACTTTGTTATATTTATTATATCAAAATGTTTAATAAAAAGAAAGAAATTAGAAGAGGCTGGCTGTGGATTTGATCACTATCCGCGGGATTGAATTATTATATCTTAATATTTCTTCGCTCTGGTGCGTTGTGTTACGTCACTCAACACGCAATGCCTCGAAAATTCGGCAGAAGCTGAGCAACGTAGTGTCTTAACACTAGGCTCCCACTGCCAATACTGCTACGTTCGGGATGCAGCGTGGAACTAAAATAAAAAACAATTTATGACGATTACGACTAGAAGTTAAAAAAATAAAATAAAATATTTTTTTTATGACTTTGGGACTTTTATTATTTGTTTTCTGTTTAGGAAGCTAGATCCCAAAAATCTGATACTGTGCCTTCCTTTACAATGAATAAAACAAAGGTCGAAACATACCAAACCATAGCGTTGAGTTACATTTCTTCCACATCAAAAATGCTGGAAATACGTAAAGTAAAATCATCCACTAAAGAAATCTGTGTTTTTATTTTAAAAAAATATAAAACAACATAAAAAAATCTATTTATCAAGTAATTTTGTGGAATAAACAAAGAGTTTTAGATTTTTTTTGTATGTAAAGGGTAATTTAGAAAAATCATTAAAACGACAGTATGGTATCGTATTACAGTTATAATCCCTTCTTTTAGCGAAGTGATGCGCGAATACCGTCAATTAATGGCGACTTAACCCTTCAACTGTGAGCCTAAATAAATCACGGGATGCTGGCACTTCTCAAACTTTTGTATAAAGGAAAACACGAGATTTTTTTATTATTATTTTAATGTAGTAAATATGTCTACGAGCCATATTTTTTGTAAATACATTTAATGTACAATATGTTTATTTTTTTATAATCTTTTTTTTAAATAAAAGAAATATTATTATAATAACTTCAATAAAAAAATATGATATCTGAGATTCAGAACTTATGTTATCCCTACAAAAGAAAATACTTCGCTACCACTATTCCCAATAAATAAACTTACTATTTTAAAAAACATAAAAATTATAACATAGTGAGACTAGAACCCACGCCTCTTGGAAACCATGCAAATTATACATTTTTGGTGTGGCACAATACTTTTAAATGTTCAAAATAAATGTAAAATTTAAAGAAAAAAATAAACTTTGAAAGCCACCACCCAACCCTCACATCCACTGATTCATCTTAACCCGTCAGCGTTGATGAATCAAGATATTAATACCGAGCGTGGCGAATCTGACCGACGCAACCCTTCTATGCATATTAATTGTATCCTTCATGCTTGTGACTGATGACTGTGATTCGATTTGTGTTTAATTAAAACTATATATTTTTTGTATAATTATATGCCTATGTAATGTTTAAATGTATGTATTGATATATATACTGTAAAAGATTTGAGTATAATATAGTAGAAGAATATAACAGAGCTATATATGTATATAATGTGCTAGAATTAAAATTATTATAAATAAAATCAAATCTAAAGTTAATTTTGAATCTCGTTTTTGAAATAAAATAAATAAAAGTGAGGTGTAACTTTTGCAGCAATATTCTTAATTAAATATTTTGTATAAAAATAACAGTATAGGTCCAAAAGCAAACATGAATATAACTAATAGTAGATGATCAAATTCGATTCGATAATTATTATATTAGTGCCATTATCCATTATTTATATCTTATTTGAGGACAGTCATGGCGGAGAGGCACAAACTGTGACTGTAAAATCGACTGGTTGGGGGGTTCGATCCCCACTCGAGGAAATGAAATATTTATTAACACTTATATTCACTTATATTCACTCTGGTGTTGAGGAAAAGCGCGGTGTAGAGTTCTGCCACTCAACACGCAATGCGTCCAAAAAAAACTCGGCGGAAAGTGGGTAACGGAGTGCCTTAATACTAGGTTTGCCTGCCTACCGTGCTGTGTGCGGGATACAGCGTGAAACTGAAAAAAAATATTAAGTGAAATCATATAATGAACACCAAACTTCATAACACGTCCACAAAAGTTAATAAACAAATTTACAAAATATCCACAGAATCAAGTGTCATCTATTCCCTATTAAAGTTAAGGCAGGACACAAAAGCATCACGTTACAAAGGCGTCCATGTAATGTTACCCACCCACATAGATTAATGACATTCACAACTAACAATGGAGTTAGCCGTTTTTTGTGATCCCATTTCGATTTAGCAGCAATTAAAAAGTTCTAAGCATTAAAGGGTTAAATTCATTTGCGTATAATTGGTCTTGTTCAGCGATGGGAAAGTACTTTCTATATTCACGAGATTCCGATGATGGGAGGATTTTTAAGAATTTTAAATGGAAAAGTGATATAAGTCGTTGTTTAAAATTTTGTACTTAAAATTATATATTTTTATATTATATTGTTATATGATCGTTGGGGTAAACGCGTTCTAGAGTGGAGGCCACTCCTCTGCAAGCATAAGCCAGCTAGGGTGAAGATATTCACAAAGTGGCTGTCAACGGCTGGATGCGAACAGCTAAAGATCGAGCTCAGTGGTGTGCTATTGGAGAGGCCTATGTCCAGCAGTAGACGAGGACAGGCTGATGATGACGATGGTAATGCGTTATTTAATATGTTGTTTTTTTGCCACACCGCAAAACATCTTTAAATGAGCGTTAAAAGAAAAAAGAATTACTTTTTCGAGTACCCTTGCAGTATAAGCGATAAACTTTTTATTTATGTATATACATAAAAATAATTGTGCTTAATACTAATTTACAATTAGCCCCTGAAAATAGAGATACGCCATTTGCATTCTATTATAAAGGATAGACCTCTTTCCCCAAAACGACTGCAATTATGTTTCGTCAATGAGATATATTACTTTATTGAGATACTTAGCCACGACAAGAGCTTGATGACTAGAATGAGCGTCCTCTAGACAATGAGGACATAATAAATGGAAGACAGGGTAAGTGGTATTTATCCTGTACTTATTTACTTCGGAAAAAAATATTACGATATTTTTTTTTAAATTATTTGATACAGTTTTGAATGTGACGATTGCCTATTCGAATTTAGCTCAAATAATAAATAAATCAAATCAGCTTAACGCTGTATCCCGCACACAGCAGAGTAGGCAGAGGGAACCTAGTGTTAAGACACTGTATTAAAAATGAAAATATAAAATTTAAGTAAATATTTCATTTCCAAGAGTGGGGAACGAACCCACAACCAGTCGATTTTATAGTCCTTTGTGCCCCTGCGTCACGACTGGCCTCAATCAATGGTCTCAATGATAATTAAAGGTACTTGGTAATTATTTAAAGAATAGTACGTGTTGGTTTGCATCAACTTTAATCATATCTCATCAAGTAACCAATAACAGTTTAAAAAAGTTTAATTTGGCCTTTGCACTAAATATGCTAAATGGTTAGATTCTTTTTGGTTCACGTTATATACCGCACATTACAAAGAAACGCAGAGGAAACCTGTAGACCTAGTGTTAAGACACTCCGTTCTCATCGATACACTTCAGTCACCCACTTGTGCCCCTGTGCCATGGACTGGTCTCGTAAGAACAATAAACACACCACAAAACAACAAACACAAAATTATTCATTAATAAATAATTTGTAATGTACAAATTCACTTATAAAACTTAATAGCAATTCCACATAAAGTTACTTTTACTATAATTTTACAAACCACATTCTTATATTAATTAATAAATAAAACACTCAATATTAATATATTTTTATACATTTTATAAATAGATTTTGACTTTTCAATTAATTGAAGTCGAGACATAATGGGGTCTCCTGTAATTGATTCCACACGGTTGCGAGGTTCAGAAATGGTGGCGTTGGAGGGTTAGTCTTTGTCGTTTTCAATTCAATCCACTGTAATTTGTTTGTGGGTTTTTTTTCGAAGAATTTCTAAAGGTAATTGAATTGAACTCTTCTCGGTGCAGTGATTTCTGTAAATTAGTAAGAAATCTTAATTTTTTATTGAGTTTATTTGATGTAATTTTAATTTAAGGTTGTGGTGGATTAAACTTGATAATGGGTATTTACTAAGTTTTATTATTAATAAAAAATCGTATACTTTGGTCTCTATTCTATTCAAAATTTAATTTGAAATGTTGAAAATTATTTATTATAAACAAGTTTTAACCAATAAATAAAACAAAAAAAAAAATTTTCTGCACAAAAAAATGTTAAAATATAATTTTTGGTGATGATATGTATATAACTAAATGTGTGTTTATCAATTTTGGTTATTACTTGTTTTTATTTTTATATACATTTCAGATATCTAAACATCATATTTGCCATTAAATAAAAAAATTAAAACTTATTGTTTTTTTTTCTCATGAAATCGTCTTACGTTAAATATTGTAAGAAAAAAAACAAAAGTATCCTTCGAGCCGGATTTGAACCAGCGACCTATGGATTACAATTGCTACCATCTACAGTCCACCGCTCTACCAACTGAGCTATCGAAGGCACGTGTAACGTGTTGAAATTGTGATACGGGTTTCTTAACGGTATCGCTCCAAAGATATTACATATATAAATATATATTTATCATGAACATTTTTTTTATAAATCTATTTTATTTTTCCCAGCAAAATAGTTTAATATTTCGAATATTTTTAAAGATTTTTTTAAAATCTTTTTGATTTCCAAAAGGTGAAAGGTTCAAATTCCGCTATTTTTTTTTACATTTCCAAAAAAATCATACAGAGACAGAAAAAATCAAATAAACATACTAATTTATTAAAGCGAATTAAATTAATTACAACATTAAATCAGCTTCATCGCGCATACATCAGAGTAAACAGAGGGAACCTAGTGTTAAGACACTCCGTTCTTTACTTTCCGCTGAACTTTTTCCTCCTCGCTTTTTAAAATACAATGTCGGGTATTAAAATAAATGGAAATTAATGATTAATTATAAATTAATTATAAGGGCCCAAGCGATAATTGGGGCCCGTCGTTGCGCGGGGGTTCAAGCTTGCGTCTGTGAATGCGTTGGCTGTGGATTCGATTCCCACTCGGGAAAAGAAATACTTAATTTAATTAAATATTTTCGTTACATCTTTGTGGTAACGAAGTAAAACACGGCGTTGACTTTTGCCGTTAAACAAGCCTCGAGAATTTAGCGGAAAGTAGAGAACGGAAGTGTCTTAATGGGAAAGAATTAACACTAAGAACACTTAACACGGGATACAGCGTGAAGCCATAAAACTCATACAAAAAAAATATAGTAGAAAAATCTCTCATTTCTATACATATAGGCGAGCAAATCTAAACCGATTAGGATAACAGGTAGAACAAAATGGCAAACATCAAGATAACAACGTCAGGCCACAATCAAGGAATGCCCCCGTATATTTCATCGCGGGAGAAACACTAAATTATCTAAATGGAGATCGCTCCCCAATCAGTGGAGTCATTGGGGATGTAAGAATTCTGGATATGATAGAAAAGTTTTAGGTATATTTAATGTTAGAAATACGAAATGAGGAATAAAAACGAAAATAAAGTAACGGAATATCTTGACACTAACTTACCTTTGTTTGTTTATATTGTTTGCGAAACATACGAAAAGATAAAAAAAAACCAGCTTCACCCTGTATCCAGCACTCATCAGGGTAGGTAAAAGGGAACCTAGTGTTACGACACTCCGTTCCCCACTTTCCGCCAAGTTTTGGAAGCATTGCGTGTTGAGTGGCGGAACTCAACGCTGAACTTTGCCTCGACACTAGAGCGAGAAATGAAAATATAAATGTAAATAAATATGTCCTTTCCTGGAGTGGGGACCCACAACCAGTCGATTTTACAGTCACACTTTGTGCCCCTGCGCCACGCCACAAAAGAAAAAAAGGAAAAGATAAAATACCGCATTATCATTTTATGCCCAAGTTTTGATTGCTTAGAAATTTATATTTTCTGTACTCCAAAGAACTGCAGACCTGGATATTTGACCTTTATTTCAGATTGATACTTTCACGCTGTTAAAAAAATCGTATATAGATTAACATAAAGGTAGACGGAGAATAAAGTGATCATATAAGAAATCCGTTATTTTCGTTTCAGGTATAGGATTTAAAAAGACCTGACTGCTTAGATTCCATTTTTACTTTAATGAATAATCAAATTTTGTTTATATCTGTAACGTGCTTAGGTATTTTTGATAAATCGTATTGGATCACTACGTAGATATAGCATTTATGTATTTAATTGCAGTTCCAAACTTTGTCGGTAGACATATAGAACCTTGTAATATGCTTAAGATACTCCGTTAAATCGAATCTATAACGATTGCGCTTATAATCAGGAATATAAAATAAAAAATATTACAATACTTAACAAATTAATTGAGGCCAGCCGTGGCTCAGGGGTACAAGCGTATGACTGTTAACGTGACAAGTTATGGTTCCGATTCCAACTCAAAGATATGAAATATTTAAAATTTTCATTTCTTCTCTCTGGTGTCGAGGCAATACACGCCAGAGTGAAGAAATTAAAAATATTAATGAGTCCCGCCACTCAACACGCAAAGCCCCGGAAGTCGACGGAAGGTGGGGAGCGAAGTGTCTTAACACTTGGTTCCCAGGTTCCCTCTGTCTACCTTGCTGTGATGTGCGAAATGCAATGTGAAGCTAAACCAAAATCTTAATAAAATAATCTCTTCCAGACAATAGACAACAAAGCTACAGCCTTAACCATATTTGGCGGAAGCTCGCGCCTCTGTCACGTCGGAAGTCGCTCTCGCCATTTGATAAATAGTTGTTCTTCAACAGTTTTTCTCATGCAAATGAGGGGTCGGATGACGGATGGCGTTTGTCACAATTCTCTAGGATGGATTTAATTTGGAACTGCAGTGGGGCGACTAATCTGAGGAACGCTGATTGCGATGCTGATGTTTAGTATTTTGTGGTGGTATAGAGATTGTGGGGATGTGAGTTTTTTTGCGTGGTGCTTCAATTTTGGTGCCAAGAAATGTATTCTGAAGGGAAAATTTTAATTTTATAGGTGGATATGGAGAGTAAGAGAGACTGTTTAGTACACAAACAGACAGATTCTGCTACGTAGTTTTTAGTTTTTGTTATCGATATAAAGATATACTTACTCGTATATGTATTAATATAGAAATAAATATATAACTCTTTATCTATATAATCTTTAGATATATAGATTACTGGGTTATTTATTTACTACTTAGTTAGATGCCGTTTGGCGCATGAATGTTCTATGTATGTAACGGTTATGGGTTCGATTCCCATTTAGAAGAATGAAATATTTAATAATTTTATTACCTCGCTATGGTAACAAGGCACAACCCGACATTGAGTTCTCCTACTCAATACGCAATGTCTCGAGAGCTCGGCGGAAAGTGGGAAACGGAAGTATCTTAATGGGAACAAAGTGTCTTAACACTAGGTTTCCTAAGTTCTCTTTATCTGCTCTACAATTGTCGGTATACAACGTGAAACTAAAAAAAAACTTATTTTATTTACAAACTTGGTACTTATACACCATAAGCGATACAAAATTAATTAATGACTTGATGACTCCAAGCCCCTTTACTTCCCGCATAAAATGCTAGTCACGACGTTAGTTATGCACATCTGTTCGCAAAAACTGTTTTCTATTCTATTCTATTCTATTTAAAAATATATGCATTATAATGATATTAGAAGGTGTATCTTTTTTTTAAACATTTTTAAAGTGTTATTCCACACTTAGTGAAGAAAAATACTTAGTTAGAAAACTCTCGAACCCGCGCCTCCAGGAAACCGACCAAGTATTTTTCTTTTCTAAGGAATATCTTTACTAAAAGAGTGATTAAGTCATTAGGTTCATGCTACATAATTAACTTTAATAAAATTAGTTATCTGTGCATATTTATACATTTATAAGTTTTTATTTAAATTTATATTTCTATTTTTTCTCTCTGGTGTCGAGGCATAGGGCGGCGTTGACTTCCGCCACTCAGCACACACTGCCTTCAGAATTCGGAAAGTCAGGAACGGAGTGTCTTAACACTAGGTTCCCTCTGGCTACATTGTTATGTGCGGAATACAGCGTGAAGCTGAAAAATAAATTTAAGTTAGTAAATTTTGAGGCCAGTCGTGGCGCAGCGGCACGAGGTGTGACTGTAAAACCGACTGGTTGTGGGGTCGATCGACTCGACTCGACTCGAGGAGATGAAATATTTACTTAAATTTATATTTCCATTTCTTCGCTCTGGTGTCGAGGTTAAGTGCGGCGTTGAGTTCTGCCACTCAACACGCAATGCCTCCAGAATTCGGCAGAAAGTGGGGAACGGAGTGTCTTAACACTAGGTTCCCTCTCCCTACCCTGCTGTGCGCGGGATACAGCGTGAAGCTGATTTAATTTTAATTTTAAGTTAGTAATTTTTGTATTTAATAAATTGCTTATTGATTACCTACATAATATAGGTAATAATATAAGCACAGCATATAAGTTACTTATTAATTCTTTTATATATAATCATAGTCTATTTCGAGGCCATCGTGGCGCAGTAGCATAGTGACACTGTAAGCGTGACGCTTGTGGGTTCGATTGCCACGCGGACAAATTAAAAAAATATCGTGAGATCCGCCATTCAATGTCTCGATATTTGGACGGAAAAGTTTTATACCATTGGGTCTCTCTATCTTGTCTATCCTCCTTCATAAGGTGAACACCATAAATGTGAAGCTAAAAAAATATTTTATTTAAAACTAAAACTAAGATATTTACGCATCTCCTCGACTCATATTTTAAAAGACCGACCAATAAAATTAAATTAATTTATGAATTTCTCTTCCTTAGTTATGCATTTATTGCTTTCATAAAACATTTCACTATGACTCACGACACTAAACCTACACCTACCGCTTTTCGCTACAGTTATTCTCGTAACAATTTTTTGCCCACATAATAGTATGTAATTACAATAACCAGTACTACGGTAGAAAGGTGGTCACAGAGTGCGGTTAAAGGTCAGGCAGATGTTTAGACGACGGTAGTGTTAGGTGTAACGCACGAGCTGTGGAATTTTTTTTATTCTAGCGACTTTACTTTATATTTTTTTTCTACTCCTGCTTCACGCTGTATCCCGCGCATAATAGGGGAAGCAAAGGGAACCTAGTGTTAAGACACTCTGTTCCAATTTTGGAGGCATCGTGTGTTGCGAGGCGGAGCTCAACGTCGCGCTTTGCTTCGACACCAGAGCGAAGCAATGAAATTATAAATTTTAAATAAATATTTTATTTTCTCGATTGGGGATTGAACCACCCTTTGTGCTCCGCCACGACTGGGCTCAACAGAATATATGTATGAAATATTTTATTTCTTCGAGTAGGAATCGAATCTACACTTGTCGTCGCGCAGGGCTGGCCTCATCAACTCTGTTTGATTACAAATACACTTTTAAAATAAAAAAATAAAGCGGTTACAGGAATAGAGAACTAGAGCGCTCGTGCGTTACGTCTAACATTACTGGTCAACATCTGCCTAACCTTTGCAATGTGACAATTAATAATGGCACGCGGTATGTGGGCGCAAAAACTCTAGAAATTTTATGTTTTTTTTTGTTTGCTAATATTGTTTTTAATATTTTTAATAAGGTTTTATATTTAATTATTCTGACTGTGGCGTGATGTTTTTGGGATTTTTAGCTGAGGGTACAGTGTGAAATAAAAACAAGTTATACAACGCATTTTTTTAAGTTTCTCGCTGTATCTCACAGATGTATGGCTGGCAGATGGAACCTGGTGTTAGGACACTGCGTCCCGATTTTCTGTTGAATTTTGAATGGCGGAACTCAACGTGGCGCTTTTACCTTGATAACAGAGCCGGAAGTAATAGAAATATTTATAAATAATAATTCATTCCCCAGAGCAATTAAATATTTCGGAATCTAACCCACAACCTATTGCGTTTATAAACGTATGCTTATATCCTTGCGCCACGATTTTAACTCTAAAAATACTACAATATAAATAATATTGTTAATATAATAAAACACATTAATATGATAAAAAAATATATATTTACCTGCACAAAGCTAGAAAACAACCGTTTACACCAACAACCGTTAAAATAGGAAATAATTAAACAATCTTTCACGGTACATTGAACATAGAAAAAAACTGACCACGCGCCATTTTTGCCATACAGTCGTATTCCTATTAAATGAGTCACTGCAGTGTCTTTAACCCTTGCTTGCTACAACTGGTCGTTTTTTTACTTACTTTTACTAACCTAATTTACTTATACTAATAATTTATAGTTAACTATAAATTATATGTAAGTAAATAAAATAAATAAATCAACTTCACGCTGTATCCCGCACACTGCAGAGTAGGCAGAGGGAACTTAGTGTTAAGAGACTCCGTTCCCCACTTTCTGCCGAATTCTGGAGGCATTGCGTGTTGAGTGGCAGAACTCAACGCCGCGCTTAGCCTCGACACCAGAAGAAATGGAAATATAAATATAAGTAAATATTTCATCTCCTCAATGGGGGATCGAACCCACAACCAGTCGGTTTTACAGTCACACCTCGTGCCGCTGCGCCACGACTGATCTGGTATATGTAAGTACATCTATGTATATTAAAAACAATATGTATATTTTTTTAGAGCCTTTCGTATAGTAGTTCAATCCCCACTCAGGGGTTAAGTAATTATATTAAAAATTAAAAACCCGCTTACGGTTTTGTTTACTTCAACTAGACTATTAGTTAATTACCGCCTCCTGGAAACAAAGAGATAAACGGACTAACAGACAAAGAAATCATTATTTACAACAAAAAAAAAACATTACTTACAGACAAAACATACTTTATTGAGTTCCGACAATGTTCTTGTTTATCTTTTAATGTATATATTAATAGAAAAGAGCGAAGCGAAAGTAAGAAAAAAACAAACAATAAAATTACTTCACACTTTTAAAATACCATTTCAAAGGTTACCATATCAACTGACCTTAATGACAAAAATAAAAATAAATGATTTCTTCAATAATTAAACGAAAGTCTACCTTATTACTTATAACATAAAGTCTAAAGTATATTACAAAAATATGATCTAAACACTGTATAATCGTGTCCAGCAACAAGGCACAAGTCAATACGTTAATCTGCATAATAAAAGAAATATTTTAAATATGCGTGTGCGCTTTAATTGCTCTACGCTGGTGGCTATCAATTGCGAAACTAAAAAACCGTCCACTCCATTATAGGGAATGGGTTTTAGGAATTTGTCAGAAAGCGATGGAGTGTCGTTTGTTAATATAATAATTAATAAGTTAATTTGAAATTATATTTTGATATTTTTTATTTCAAAATTAAAATAATCGACATATAGAGTAAATGAGTGAGTCTTGTGAGCTAGAAAATATTCGTTTTTGGACACTTCTTCTAGAGTACAAAAAAACACGGTAGAAAATATTAATATATATTAAAATTTCATATTATTTATTGTAATATTATTCCTTAGATACCACCGCTAAGTAGTAATCAGAATCTTGCAAGAATTAAATAAACAATATTAAAATTCGAGGCCAGTCGTGGCGCAGCGGCACGAGGTATGAGGTATGACTGTAAAACCGACTGATTGTGGGTTCGATCCCCACTCGAGGAGATGCAATATTTACTTAAATTCATATTTCCATTTCTCTGGTGTCGAGGTTAAAGCGCAGCATTGAGTTCTGCCACTTAACACGCAATGCCTCCAGAATTTGGCAGAAATTGGGGTACGGAGTGTCTTAACACTAGGTTCCCTCTGCCTACCCTGCTGTGTGCGGGATACAGCGTGAAACTGATTTAAAATTGTATTTATATGAAAAAAAAAACAGTACATAATAAAAAAAATACTAATAAATGAAACGACTCCACATCTTCACACTAAAACACGATCTGATCTCAATACCCTTTATTAAGTCCGTTCGGTCCAAATGACCCCCAAATAATAAACATCTATTCACAAACACTTTCCCATAGCGAAGATACGGGCATTTTGATTTGCGATTTGAATACGATCATTTTGAATTATACTATAATAGTTAATTAAGCAAGGAGTTGTAAATGCTGGACGCTATTTGTTGGGCTGCCCTCTCATTAAAGTTATGTTTTGATATTAATTTCTATATTGTGAGATATAATTTTAAATTTTGTCATATGTAGTTATAGTAATTAGTAGAATATATTGTGGGTATGTTGGCACGTGTCTGATTTTAATTACATGCTTAAAATACAAGCCGTTTTTAGCAAAGTATGTGTTTTAGTCACTTTTCATTTCTTTTTAGAGGAACTGTGTATTAAGTGACGGAACCCTCCGCCATGCTTTGTCTTATAAGAGATTGTAAATTTAAATTAATTTATTATAGTTTTGAGCGAAGATCAAACGCACGACCAATATGACGGAGGGTTGTGAATTCTCGTTCAAATTCCGACTGCAGTGCCATAAGGGAGACTAAGAAGTAACTTGTATACAGATAATTAAGTAACAACAACAAAAATACTTACAGATTAATAATACTAGGAAATAATAAAGATTTTACGATTGCACTGTGCATTTGTAAAAATATTTCGTATCTCAAGCTCTGTGAGCGTGACGCCGTGCCGTTGACATTTATTGGACATGGCCGTACGTCCGTACGTTCGTTTTATACTTTATCGATAGTCGTAACTTACGCTAAAATACCGTGGATCCTGGTTTTTGATGGCTAGCTTAATATTTTTATATCGATTATTATTATTGTTAATGATAATCTGAGATCATAATCGGTTCAAATTTTGCTTAAATATTTTTTTACATTTATCTTATGCTTATTATAAATTAAAATAGAATTATATTGTAAGATCTTTTTTAACTTTATAAATGTCACCTAATCTTATCGATACACGATAAGATTAGGTATTTTAACATGATCGTGTCTAATTTAAGTATATTATATTCGAGTATCCTAGCACTAGAATATAATCCCTATGCCTGCCTTACCATATGCGGGATACAGCGTGAAGTTTAAAAAAAAAGGAATTTATATATGTATATGCATATGTAAATATAACATCAAAAACACCAACCGTTCATTACAATCACCCCACATCCTACCACTTGCGTCATAACATTTCAACAGTCGTAAACGTCTGATAGAACCGACGACGCACAACTATTTACGAGTCCGCGTGTCGCTTTATGATTATGTCCTAGCTGATTGAATGGTCACGGTCACCCTATTGTGTTTAATTGCTATATCTATATACTTCCGTACGTAGAGCTGGGAGGTATATAATTTTAAAAATATATTGGAATCGTCCTTTAGGTTCACATAGAAGTATATAATTAAAAAAATATATTGGAAACGTCCTTTATGTTTGCATATGTTTATGCAACGCTTTGTACATATTTCTAACACACGCAATGGTCAGTATAGAATATGGTCATGTGTGTCGAGTGTAGTCATTTTAGGATTTTTTATGAAAATTAATGTGAGATATTTAATTTTTATAACAACTTATGTAAGTATATTATGTTTAGTTTTTGTAAATAGAAGGAAAATAAAAGTGTTTATTTAGCGAAACACGATAATATATTATATAATATTTAAATATTTGATTATTATTTATTATATTTAAAAAGCAATTTTCCATTTATATAATTTTTATTTGTTATTTAAAACTACTATTCATATAACAGTACATATCTAACGCTGTCAGGGATCATACGTGCTTATTTAAACGCGATAATTTTAGGGTTAAACAGAAATAATGTTATTTATTCGAAACGAGCAGATACTGAAGTAATTTTTAAAGTTTAATTTGCAACAAAAAGTCGATAGAAACAAAAAAGATTTCTAAATATACTTTTAGAGAGCTATATTTTTAGATTCTAAATATTCAAAATTGAATCATTCATCAAAAATTTACACATCCTCCGTATAATATCACCGTCTTCACTGTTCCAAGACGGTAAAAGTCCTAGAAAAATTTAAATAAAATATAAAATCATATTTATATCGCGCAAAATACCTTTATTTGCTTAGACTGAGTGTCTATTTCTTATTCTTTTTGTGTTTTCCCAAGGAAATGTACGCGACGAAGAAATACAACTACCGCTTAAACAAATGTGCTAAAACGACAAACGCTATGTTACTTCTCCTGAGGACATATGATAATAGCCTCAATTCCCCTACTATGGAATTAATAGAATTAAAAAAATATAATATTTTTTTGTATTCTTATTAAATATGGTTATGGTACTGGGTTCGTTACCTTTCATCTATTTTAGACATCGTCATCGCGTGTACTTCTGAATAGATTATTATTTTTAATTAAATCTAAAATTTAAGTTATTTTTGTTATGAAAATATTTAAAATATGTATATTCATTAATTATCGTAGACTTTATATTGGCCCAAATAAAAAAAATCACGTTCAAGTTGTATCCCGCACACAGCAGGGTAGACAGAGGGAATCTAGTGTTAAGCCACTTTCCGCCGAGTTCTGCAGGCATTGCGTATTGAGTGGTAGAACTCAACGCCGCACTTTGCCTTGACACCAGAGTAAAGAAATGAAATTATAAATGATAGATTGTAAGTTCGATTTCCACTCGAGGAAATCAAATATGTTATATTTTGTTTTCCATATGTTATATTCTGTTTTAAGACTAGGTTCCTAGATTCTCTCAGCTTACCCTGCTATGTGCAAGATGCAGCGTAGAGCTAAAAAAAACAGTAGTACGTTAGTGAACTTTTATTTTGTAAAATAAACTTGAAGATTCTGAAACGGAGAGTCTAAAACCATAAAATAATATAAAAATAAAAATAATTTCAAAACCCGGTGTTGAGCACCGCCATTCAACAAGCAATATTCTGAATCGTGAGGCATATAAAAAAAAAGAAAAGATTTTATTAACAAATAGTAAGGAAATCTGCACCTTCCATATCGCCGAGCAAGTCTTGTCTCTGGAGAATATTTAGAGAATAAACTTCAACTGTCTAGTTTACGGGACTGCGAATCCTTTTCTTCGGTGAGGATTATTTTTAAGTTATTAATTGTTGTTTAAATAAGAGTTTAAAAGTCGTGTTTGTGAATAATGTTGATTTTTCTTTACTAACAATAACAATATGTATTATTATTAATATGTTTTTATATTAAAACTTTAAATTAAATTAGTAAATTTGACATTTGGGTTTTATTATTTTTTTGTAATTCTTTTCATTACTTGGAAACGACATTATTTTTAAAATGCAATTAATAGGCGCTTATCGAATATTTTAACTTAATTAATACGTTTAGTTTTCTTTTTCGACTTTATAAATATTTCTATTTTACTTTTAGCTTTACATCAAGGGTAAGCATAAGTCTTAACTTTATTCTCCCCTACTCTCCGTTCCCCAAACACCGCCTAATTTTCAAGACATTACGTGTTGAATGGCGGAACTTAACGCCAAGCTTAACTTTCTTACACGAGCAAACAAATAAATATAGTTCATTCATTGGAGTGGTAATCGAAATTATTATCGCTCATAACCTCTGTATGTACAAGCAGACGCTATCTGAAAACGCCACAACAACCTCATGTTTACACAAAATAATAAAAATATTTCTTATTTTATATTTTTTAAAATAATAGTATACACACATAGGAACAAAATTTTTTCCGATTTATTTTTCTTCATATTGATTCAAGAATTATTACGACAAAAATCAAACCTGTTATTAACTTCTAATAGCTCAAAACCAGTGTAACCACCATATGAAAATTTAACTCTATTTAATTAGTCGAACAAATCGAAGCTTAGAATCAATTTGATAGCATTTGATAGAATCCGCTTAAGCTGTAACGTTAATTAATTCTTCATAATTAAGCAAAGTTCGTGTTAAGTCGACTTTGGGATTGAAATGGGGTTGGGTTTGCTACAAAATATACAAATATATATATACATATAGATAAACATAATGAATGAAATATTTGCTTAAATTTATATTTCCATTTCTTCGCTCTGGTGTCGAGGCAAAGCGCGGCGTTGAGTTCTGCCACTTAACACGTGCCTCTAGAATTCGGCAGAAAGTGGGGAACTGAGTGTCTAACACTAGGTTCCCTCTGCCCACCCTGCTGTGTGCGGCATACGCTGTATGAAGGAAGCTGATTTAAACATAATGTAAATGTCTCCTCGTTTATAGTGAGGTCAAACGAGAGTTGCAGGTTCGATTCTACCTATAATTAGTGGAATATTTTTATTTCTAGCTTTAACAAGACGACGCGCGGCGTTGAGTTACGCTACTGACCATGGAAATAATGTGTAGTCACTTCTTGTTGTAGCATTACTTAAGTATTACAATACAAAGGTAGTATATAGTTTGACAGTTAACGAGTACGCTATGTTTTTTTTTATTTGTCACCATATATTTACCTTAATTTTATTAGACCCTAAGAGAAATACTATTTTTATATTGTATTGACTTTTTCTCTGAATTAGGGATATACTTTGCAACATTTATAACATTTTATTATAATTAAAGTTTCAATTTACTTATTTCATATTTTTTTCATATAGATTGTATAAGAATAGAGCATCAATTAGGTAAACATACACATATATATATGTATACCTATCTCAATTTGTAGGGGGTAAAGATAATCCTCTCTTTCATTATTATTTTGATAGGACCCTATTTCGGGTAGTATTTTAATTAGCTCGAATCGTATGGTGTTCTGTCGATTAATTACTCAGTAACTCGTAGAACACCTGATGAAGGGATTAAGAATAATAAAAAAAATAGCATCAGACTTTATCAGTACTTGTCCAATGGTAATATTATCAACCTTTGGGGTTTGAGGCCAGTCGTGGCGCAGCGACACAAAGTGTGACTGTAAAACCGACTGGTTGTGGGTTCGATCCCCACACAAGGAGTTGAAATATTTACTTCAGTTTTTATTTTTATTTTTTCGCTCTGGTGTCCAGGTTAAGCGCGGCGTTGAATTCTGCCACTCAACACGCAATGCCTCCAGAATTCTGCAGAAAGTGGGGAACGGAGGGTATTAGCACTAGGTTCCCTCTGCCTACGCTGCTGTGTGCGGGATGAAGCGTGAGCTGATTTATTTATTTGATTTCTTCTTTGGGGTTGAAATATAATTTTGGCTTCTGATTGTTAAGGTATAAATTGGTAGTGGGTTTGATTCCACTTAGCGAAATGATACGTCAATTATTGACTGATTTTTTTCTACCTCGATAAATCAAATTGCGGGGATTTATTTTTACTCAAATCAACGTTAAAATTACTCGAAATAATAAGAACGAATTATTTTAACACTAGGCTCTTTCTGTATAGGTTAAATTTTTTATTATTGTTTAGGTAATTTTTTTTATTATTTTTAAAATATTTTTTTTTACCTGTTTCCTGTAACCGGACAAAGCGGTTCGAAATTAGATCCTAATGTTATGACACTCCGTTCTCCATTAAGACATTTGTTTGTCACAAACAGAAGTTGCTGCATTACATGTTGAGTGGTAACTCCACGCCGTGCTTTGCCAGAGCGAGGAAATAAAAATATTAAATATTTCATACCCACGAGTGGAAATCGAACCCATAACCCCTGCTTTAGTCACATCCTAGTGCCCCTGCGCCACAATAACGTCAACGATGTTAAATAATATATGTTTTAATTAAAACGCCGCTAATTCAATTGAAACAAACGTCCAGAGCAAGCCACTCGACAGTGCCGCCATTTGAAAAGGCAAACCAAATTGGTTTTGACGCCTCAACACCCTTTCGGCACTTCAAACGCTTCTGTGAATGAAGTAACACTGTTTACATATTCGAGAATGTAGGGAAAATTGTTTTAGGTCGATTAGTTGTTTGGTTAGAATTAAAAATTAAGTAGTGATTTGTCACTATAATATTCTATATTTCCTTTTTTTAGCTTCACATGTGCCTCGCATGTAGCAACGTTTGCTGAGAAAACGCCCTGTTTTCCGATTAATTTTCAACATTGCATATTGAGTGGCGGAGCTCATCGCCGCGCTTTGTCTTATTATCAGAGCGAGGTAATTGATGTAACGACTAACGAAAACGAACGGACGAATCCCAAAGAGAATCGATCCCATAACCGTCGCTTTTATAGATGGATCCTGTGCCGCTGCACCAACATTCCAGCCTCCAATTTTTCTTTCTTTAAAAAAATAACTGTACTTAAGTACCATGAATAGTAGTCGCTTATATAGTCATGGTAGGACAACGTCGTATGTGGATTGTGCGTATTACCTATATTTATTTAAATTCCGTCAATCAACACACAGTGTCTTGTTTTGGGGCAGAAAGGAGAAGATGGACTGTCTTAGAGGTTTTATCATCAGCGTGAAGATGATTCATATATTAGAACTAGTACTTATATACCAATAATATATTTTCATTTAAAACTGTTTTTAATACAAATCAATACACCATCATATTCTAGTACTTGATATCCCCTATACTTTGATTCATTGCTGGTTGTATGCAAATTTAACGTCATCTTCACACCACTTCAATCGAGAGTCTTAGCATATGGGTTTTCAGTGATATATATGAAGAGAACGGTTAAATACGAAATATTAGCATAAATATAATTAAATAAGAGATAAATAGAGGCCTTTCGTGGCGCAGGGGCACAAAGTGTGACTGTAAAACCGACTGGTTGTGGGTTCGATCCCCACTCGAGGAGAAGAAATATTTATTTAAATTTATATTTCAATACTTATTTAGAAAACATATAAAGATTTGAACGCAGCGGGACTCGAACCCGCGCCTCCTGGAAACCGACCAGGCGCTCTGACCACTAAGCCATGTGTTCTCGCCAAACTGCGTCGAAATTTTTATACGCTTGTTACAACTTTCGACGCAGTTTGGCGAGAACGCATGGCTTAGTGGTCAGAGCGCCTGGTCGGTTTCC
>JAATLQ010037887.1:0-36318 GCA_013421005.1 Heliconius erato x Heliconius himera | reverse complement strand
TGGAATATAACACTTTAAAAATGTGTAAAAAATATTTATATTTCAATTTCTTCGTTCTGGTGTCGAGGCAAAGGGCGGCGTTGAGTTCTGCCACTTAACACGCAATGCCTCCAGAATTCGGCAGAAAGTAGTAACTGAGTATCGTAACATTAGGTTCCCTCTGCCTACCCTGCTGTATGCTGAAGCTGATTTTGATTTGTATAATTAAATACACGAATGGATGAAAGTAATATTTTAGAAAATCCTGGTTTTAAGCAATATGTTAGCTGGATGCAGGCAGCGAAGGACCGATCGGCGTTGAGTTCCTTTGGAGGGGCCTGTCCAACAATAGACGTAGAAAGGCTGACATGATGATGAAGTTATAATATTATTAGTTTTTATGTATATATATAAATAATTACAAAATTTTAAATCTATTTCTTATTCAATTGCAATCAGGGGCCTTTCCTTTTTTTCCTGTAAAGTCTCAAATTCGAGTGGAAAGTGGCTTATCCAGTCAGAGAAATAAAGTGAAAAAAAATCCCCGAGTAAGAATCGAACCAGCAACCCTCTTACTGTCATAAAACAGTCAAATCGATCACCAAAACATGATCAGATAACAAAATCAACTGAAAGCAACGGCAATCTTAAAAGAAACAATATTTATTATGTTATTGAAGTTAAAATCACTTAACTACATAACAAAAGGCGTATGCAAATTGCGTAACAAAACCCACTCGAAAGCATAACTTGCCCGCATACTGGGGAGCACTTAGACATCTCAAGGATAAAATATAATGTAAAAAATGTATTAAGCGTCGCGAACTCATTGATGGTGCTCAAAGGATTATTTGAATATCTTGTGAATGCTTAACCTCGTTTTGAATGTTGCTGACACAAGATTAGAAGTTTGTAAAGTCTAAAAATATTTTTTTTTATGGTATACTGTTTTTTTTAGTTTTACGATGGTTTTAGAATGTTTTACGATCATTTTTTAGTTTTTTTGAGGCCAGTCGTGGCGCAGTGGCACAAAGTGTGACTGTAAAACTGGTCGTGGGTTCGTTCTCCACTCGAGGAGATGAAATATTTACTTAAGTTTATATTTCCATTTCTTCGCTCTGGTGTCGAGGCAAGGGGCGGCGTTGCACTCAACACGCAATGCCTCCAGAATTCGGCAGAAAGTGGGGAACGGAGTGTCCCTCTGCCTATCCTGCTGTGTGCGGGATACAGCGTGAAGCTGATTTTTAGTTTTACGATAACATGGTAGGAAGAGTTGATTTTTTGTTTTACGATAACATGGTAGGAAACTGGTGGAAGACAATTTATTTCTTACTTTCTGCCCAATGTTGCAAGACATTGCGTGGTAAGGAACTCAACGCCACACTTTGTTTTGATACTTTAGAACATAACTCATTCGGTAGAAATCGAACTCAGAATCCTTGTGGTTACAGTCTGAAACTGCTCCTGTGCATGACGGCCTCAAACAATTTTATTTTTTTTATTTTTTTTAGCTTCACGCTGTATCCCGCACACAGCAGGGTAGACAGAGGGAACCTAGCGTTAAGACACTCCGTTCCTTACTTTCCACTAAATTTTGGAGGCATTGTGTATTGAGTGGCGGAACTCAACGCCGCACTTCTGCCTCGTCACCAGAGCGAAGAAATGAAAATATAAATTTAAATAAACATTTCAACAACAATATTTTTAGTGCAAACAATTCATAAAAATCCACATTACTCCATATATCATAAGAATTACGTTACCTTATACCAATATCTCGGGATATTGGCGCAATATAAACATTTCATAGTTAGAATAACCACTTATTTTCGTTTCATTTTCCATGTTTATATCTTATTTGGAGGATGGTACAAAAGTGGTTTCGTATTTTGCTAGCAAATTGCTTCAATACTTGTACTTCCAAGATATGGTTGTTTATTTTCACAATTGCAAGTGTATTGTGTTGATACAATTGTATGTACGTGACGTGTGTAATAGTAAATTTTACGTGGAGAGATGGCTTTAAAAAACTTTTACACTATTTGAAAAATAAAAAAAAATCAGCTTCACGCTCTATCCCGCACACATAAGAGTAGCCAGAGGAGACTCCGTTAAGAAATCGTCTTCCCCACTTTCCACCGAATTCAACGCCGGGCTTTTGCCTTGGTGCCAGAGCGAAGAAATGAAAATCTTAATAAATAATAATTTATTCCCTCGAGTGGGAACCCACAACCATCGCGTTACAATCACATCCTTTTACTCCTAGGCCACAACGTCCACGACTTTTGTTTAAAATTATTATAATAGAAAATAAACTGATCGCTGTCAATACATGAAAAATATATTAGACTAGCGGCCCGCCCACGGCTTCGCCCGCTTAAAATATATGATTATTTATTTAATAAGCAGAATTGATTGACAACTCTAATGACAGACAGACAGACAAACAGACAGACAGACAAGAAGTTCAAAAAAAAATATTTTTGCTTTCTATTATTCTTTTTAATTGCCCCTCTATCCATTTCAGTCAAAATTACTAAATATACAGACAAAATATTTTTACTGTCTTATTATATATAGAGATAAGTCTATTATAGGGGGTATCATCAATATACAATAAAAACTACGTTAAAAAGAACTGACTTGAACAACTGAAAAACAGAATAACTAAATAAATATTTAATTTAGAATACTTTTTATACAAACCTTTAATGTTAATACTATTATTAGTATATGCTACCTCATGATAGCTAGCTGTGTGAAACTCCAAAATGTCTTAATAATGATGCGAAAAAATATCTTAATTTTAACAAATTCTTTAAATTTACTTTTATATGCAGACGACGTGACGCATTTGCAAGAATAACTAGAAGCGAATATTACAGTATGCTTCATGCGGCCGTCGTGACGCATCAAGGCAGTTTTTCATTCCTTTGCTGCAGTAGAAAAAATGTGCGTTATGTTCCATCGCATATTACGCAATAATGGGAAAATTCAGGAGAAAGTGGGGAACGAATCGTTTTAACATTAAGTTTGCTCTACCTATCCTGTATTGTGGGTAAAAGTGTGCTAAAATATCTATATAATTTGACGAAGAGGGCACCCTGAGCCTTTCTACCTTAAATGCTATAATATAAAAAAACATATACTGCTACTGAACAACATCTGTAAGTATTTGATTTCATTCACTTATTTTGAAAATATTAATTTAAAATATTGTGTATTGACTGGCTAATTGGAAATAGGATAGGATACAGCCAAGACTGAGACAAAAGAATATATTTTATAATTTTAATTATATTTTACTTTTAATGCAGGGTGAAACGAGCAATATTCTTTCTAATACAACAAATATAATAATATGTCAATAAATCTTGAATTCCTAAAGCGACAACACACACATTTGGCAGAGTTACAACAGCAATAATGGATTTTAAAGGGGTAACCATGCATTGTGCAGATTCAATTTGTAACATAAAGCTTGAGAATGAAGCTCAAAGGGGTCGGTTGGTACAACACGAGATTTCTCCTAAACCCTATCGACATATTGCCGATAAAACACACAAAAGAATCAACATTAATTTGACGTGCAATTTAAAATATTGCTTTTAAAATTATCAAGAATTCAAGTCAAGCGGAAGATATTGCCTCGACGCCGGGTGTCAACATTCCACCAACTGTATACCATAATGAATAACCCAAAAGATATTATATTGTAAATTTGCATGATTTAAGATATTGATTGATCGATGTCGTAAAAATAAATCGGTTGAGGCGTTTCAAGAGAATAAATGTAATGCGAATGAGTTTTTTTTCTGGCAACCCGTTTTTTTTTTCGGCAACCATGACACGCGTTTTTATTGAAAATTATGCTAATCATAGTAAACAATAATTTGTAACGGTTGATTTGCTAATATACGATGGTTATTTGCATAATCACGGTGCATTTTGTATGGCGAAAATAACTGTATTTAGCTGTTAATGATCAAAGGGATGACATTTACTAGTTTTTTGATGTATTGATAGTAAAAAGTTAATGTGCTAACATTAAAAATCGGTATCTTCATTTGGACACATCTGCGGTGCTAAATAGATATTAGTTTTAATAGCACCAATTAATTAGGATTTTTAAATAATAAAATTTTTATTATTTTGTATAAGTGAATTTGAAATTTTGAATTGTTCCCACGACTAAAACGTTAGGAAGGGTTAATTTTAAAAAAAGTTTTTAAAATCATGTCAAAATTCGTCATGGTTGGTGGAGAAAGGACCAATTGCGTCACTCCACCAGTGACAGTTGAAGAGTGTGGAGAATTGGTGCTCGTGCGAAAATTTTATATTGACACTGATGATGGAAGTGGTGTGACAAATCGTTTGAGAGTCAAAGATTTGATTTTATAGAACAGGATGTTGCTTATTAAAATGTTAAAAAATAAATTTAAATTAAAATCTAACTAAGTTAGACTACAAATTGTTATAAAATATTGTATGTTATTCTGTTATATTTTTTAAAGTTCAGTTCATAACCGAGCTTTCATAAAAATATTAAAAGAATAAGTTAGAAGTAGTACCACTGCGCCGCAATGAATAAAATTTTGGGTGTTACCAAAAACTATAATTAACAGCTATACATAAAAAGAATAAAGCAGCTTCACGCGGTATCCCGCATATAGCAGGATAGATAGACGGAATCCAAAGTTAAAAAACTTTGTTCCCTACTTTCCGCTCAATTATTGAGACATGTTAGTTATAAGACAGTGCCTAAAGTGCCAACGCCACGCTTGATTGCTGCCAGAACAAGAAAATTAAAAAAAAGTATTTCCCCATGTGGGAATCAAACCTAAAGCCGCTGCGTTAATACTCAGACGGCGTCAATTATATAACGATCAATTTCATTAAAATTAATTTAAATTAAATTACTCTAATAAAGAACAGAAAATAATTTGTTTACGTAATAGATAATACGACAGTAGTAACGACCAACTATAAAGCAACTCGTAAAATGGACTAACTTCTTTGTTTCAGTCCCCAGAGCGATGATAAGAAAGGGTTTGTTTCATTTTGGTATAAAGTAATTTAATATAACATTTGTTAATTACTTAATTGGTATTGGCTATAAAGATTATAATAAACAAATTCTGTTTGATGATTTAGAGGTTGGATAATATTTTAACTGACTTATAAAAAGGAGGTTATCAGTTTCACATGCACTGTGTATGTGAGCAATAATCTTTCAATGATGAGAACTCATTTGTGGTACGAGCAAGCGCGGCGTTGAGTTACGCCACTCAATAGATGATGCCTCAAAAATTGCTCGGAAAGTGAGGAAAGCAGTATCTTAACACTAGATCCCCACTGCTTACTCTGCTATATGTTCCCAGATATTAGATACAGTTTGAGTGGTAGCGCAGAGGCACAAAGTGTGACTTTAAAATCGACTGGTTGTGGTTTCGATCCCCACTCAAGAAAATGAAATATTTACTTGAATATATATTTCCATTTTCTTTGCTCTGGTATCGAGGCAAAGCGTGGCGTTGAGTTCTGCCCCTCAACACGCAATTCCTCCAGAATTCAGCAGAAAGTGGGGAACGGAGTGTCTTAACACTAGGCTCCCTCTGACTATCCTGCTGTGTGTGATTTACAGACACGAAGATACAGTCTAAAGCTAAAAAATCTTCTCAAGTTTTCTTTAACAAAACGAAAAAAGTATGTATATATTTTTTATATTCAATTTTATGAATGTAAATGTAAATAACTATCTTAAACATCTAAATTATCTGAACTAAATTAAACTAAAGTGAATATTTATATTAACTTAGCTTTCTATCTCTCTCTCTCTCTTTCTTGTTCATTTTTAAACTAAACCATAAATTCTTTAACTAAAAAATTAAAAAATTAATTAACTTTTGTACAAAAACACGATGTCACGTTAAAAATAAAAAAAAAATCTTTCCCACCCCAATATTTACGTTAATGAAACAAATAAATTGCTATCATTACCATTTCCTTTTGAAGATCTGTGGACAGATAATGATTTTACTCAATTACTGAGTTCTAACACCCTTGTTATATCTATGTTTAAGTATGAATCTATAAATTATTTACATTTCTGTTTTATTTTTTTTATATATATATTTTTTAATTAATAACTTTTTTTAAATAATAAAAAAAAATACATTACCTCATTCTACTAACAACACAGAACGTGGCGTTAAGTTCCGCCACTCAATACATAATGTCTCGAAAATAGAAGAACTTTTCTTAGACACGATATTGAACATTAGGTTTCCTTTCTCTAGCAACATATTAAATTATATAGATACTAATTTCAAAGTCAGTCATAATTTTCACGTTCTTCACTCTTTCCTTCACATTTGGAAGGTAAATTGCGATGTTAAAATTCCACAACTCAACACGTATTGAGGCCAGTTGTGGGTTCGAATCCACAGGGGTTCGAATTCCATACCAGGAAATGTAATATTTGATATTTTCACTTCTTCCCTCAGCCACCCAACATGCATTGCCGCCAGAATTTGGTGGAAAATGGGGAACAGAGTGTCTTAAGATTAGGTTCCCTCTGCCTGCATACAGCGTTACTCCTAAAAAATGTATGGAAACAAAAGGAACCATCCACCTAAACCTGAAAATAACCACAAGCCAAATCTATTTACCAGCACCCAAAGCCTGTGCTATTCATTGCACAGCCACATTCGGCTTGTAATTCGATTATATTGCTACAAATTGTACCATTGCACTTCTAATAGGCTAAAGCATTACTCCGAACGACGCGATAATTAGATTATGGGGTGATTTTACCGTGAAATACGAAATTATACATGTATGGATCCCCATAATACTGTAATATATCTAGAGGCCAGTCGTGGCGCAGGGACACAAGTATGACGGTAAACGCGACAAGTTGTGGGGGGTTCGATTCCCATTCGAGGAAACAAAATATTCTACGGTCATTTTCTACTGGTGTCATTTTCCGGTGTTGAGCAAAGTGCATCGTTAAGTGACGCCACTTAACACGTATGCCTCCGGAATTTGGGGGAAAATGGGAAACGTAGTGTCTTAACACTAAATTCCCTTTGCCTACTCTGATGTGTGCGGGTTACTGCGTGATATAAAACAAATCTTTACCAATGTTGTAAGATTGTAGAATTTGTTTGGTTGAACACGTTAATCTCAGGAACTATTGATTTCTATTGAGAAAAGATTTCTAGTTTTTATTATAGTCCATTTGTCGCGGAAAGCTATAGGCTATATATATTAAATCACGTTAACGTATCGTAAGTTAAGAATATATGAAATAATCTAAATATCATCGTGTCATGAATGTGACTTAGGTGTATAGTTAATTTAAATAAAACTTATTTTAAATACGTACTCAATGGAATTCAGTTTTATTTTCTTTACGTAACTCCAACAGAGGGGCATAGTATCAAGACATTCCTTTCCCTACTTTCCAACTTTCAAGACATTCAATTTTGAGTGGCGGAACTTAACGCCGATCTTTGCATTAATGAAACGCAGATTAACATCATTTCTAAACGAAATTGGCTGTAAATTGCTTAACAAATAAAAGTTAAGTGTCAAAAAACCTGTGCTCATTTGATGGTTTCGTGACAAAAATAATAGCTCATTTCTATGTTTATCCAGATCGAGTGTAAAATGGACATATGGCGCTGTAACTTTGAGCGTGTAGACAATTTGTATAACTAATTAGGTGTAGATACGATAATTGTATAATTTAAATGGGGCTACAATTGCTTTAGAAGTATAAATCTGTTCTATTACCTTAACAGAGGTTCCCAACCTTTTCCTAAGCAAGGATCACTTTTATTTAATTCTTGGTAACAGGGACCACTATGCAAGTAGGTATAATAAAAGTTTACAGTGACAATCAAACAGAAACTTCCCCTCATCGTCCTCAGTCATAAAATCAAAATCGTTCGCGGACCATATTTAGGCTTCTGCGGACCACTGTTTGGAAGCCAGTGCCTTAGAAGCTACCGTATACTTTGTCTAACTTCGTGCATCATTGCATTGCAGGTATAATAAAATAGTGTCCAGACACTCAGCAAATAGGAATTTCTTAATAATACCAAGAAATAAAAATTTTATTGCTTCAAGTGAGAATTAACCAACATTACCTTTATAATCAGATGCTTCTCCATTGCATCACTTTTTTTTTGTATCATTTCACTGAATCCCACATATAGCAGAGTCGGCAGAGAAAACCTGGGAACCTAATGTTAATACATTTCCATCCCTCACATTCCGCCTAATTCTCGAGGTGTTGCATTTTGAACTTCCAAACACTATGTCGCCTGTCTTCGTTATCAGAGCGACAAAATGAAAAAAATAAATATCCTCGCGTAGGAGTCGAATCCACATCCCATCGCGTTTAAAATTGCACGCTTATATCACGTCTGACCACACGTATTTTTTTTATTATTTTTGCTATTTCAAATTCACATTTCGCCCAAAAACCATCGCCCAGCAAGTGATGCGTGGAGTCGTCATAAATATGACTGTCGCTGCGAAACACGTTACCATAAAATTTTACGATCCAAGATCGCCTCTTCCTTACGATAGCTGTGCTTCAGTCTAATGGACATGTCCTATTGTGTTGTTCTTATTATAATCGGTTATTTAGAACATTTATTTATTATAGTATGATGTATATACATATATAACTTTAAGTTGTATCACTAATATAGCGGGGGAACCTTATAGGTTTAAGTTAAGTTAGGCCTTTCTCCACTTTCCGACTTATCTTAGATAAACTGCATAATTAAAAAAACAGCTTCACGCTGTATCCCGCATACAGCAGGGTAGGTAGAGGGAACCTACTCCGTTCCCCATTTTCCGCCAAATTATGGAGGCATTGCGTGCTGAGTGGCAGAACTCAACACCGTGCTTTGCCTCGACAAGCGAAGAAATGAAAATATAAATGTAAATAAATATTTTATTTCCTTGAGTGTGAATCGAACCCAACTTTGTGCCCTTGCGCCACGACTGGCCTCTAACTGCATAATGAGTGGTGAATTTCAACGATACGTTTAGTTCTGTTACAAGATAGAGGGAATGAAAATAATTCATAAGTAAATAAACACTGTGCTGATACGCCACAACAATCTCAAGTACTTATATCCGAATAATTTAAGTATTTTATACAATTAGGTAAACTCATGTGGTTAGTTATATTTTCTCAAATCAAGTAGTCTCACTTGTTAGAGATTTGTAAAAAAAAAACTTTTTTTGTGTCCCTGGACAGAACTGTGATATGGCTCAATAATATATAAATCAAATTAAAATTTTGAATGAATGCTTATCAGACTAACAGAGGTTAACAATTAACCGAATTCCGCATATATTGTTAAAATGCCATTTTCAACTTTAAGCACCTTTTCTAGATATTGCTTGGAGAGAGGCCAGTCGTGGCGCAGGGTCACAAAGTGTGACTGTAAAACTGACTGGTTGTGGGTTCGATCCCCACTCGAGGAGATGAAATATTTACTTAAATTTATATTTCCATTTTTTCGCTCTGGTGTCGAGGACAAGCGCGGCGTTGAGTTCTGCCACTCAACACGCAATGCCTCCAGAATTCGGCAGAAAGTGGGGAACGGAGTGTCTTAACGTTAGGTTCCCTCTGCCTACCCTGCAGTGTGCGGGATACAGCGTGAAGCTGATTTATTTATTTATTTGTAGAGAGCCGCGCTTTGTGTTGTTACTGACACTAAATGAAAATAGTTTATTCCCCCTAATTTAATCGAACCCGTAACTGAGCCTACTGAGCCTTATACATAACTAAACCCAACTAAAACACACATCTCAAAACAAACAAAAAATATATATAAACATATTTTTATCACTATCAATTGAGTTTTATCAATACACAAAAAAAGTTCAAGAAAAAAAAACATTCGCGGTAAAAATGTGTTAACAAACAAAAAGATTTATTTCTAAGTGTCCGATAAGTTCCTTTGGAGCTTCCGCCACAATCCGGTGAAGGGACGTTAGATAAATACAGTGGAGAACCAATAAAAGTGTATTGCCTAATCTCTATACAATATTTTCTTAGAATTTCGATGAAGATTTTCCTTTTCGAGATGAAAATGCTCAAGAATAATATGGATAAGCCTTTGTTTTTATGAATTTTATGAGGTGAAACTTAAAATTCTGAGTTTTCTTGTTTGCGTAGGACTTTCATTAAATCCTTTCTTAGTACTCTTTACACTCTCCAAGGCACCTAAATGACAAATTTTAGCGTTCTAAATCACATAGATCCGACTATGCGTTGTCTGTCTGTCTCTCAGTAAGGAAAGAATTATATATAATTGCATATATGTGCTTAGACATATAGACAAATATTTCATATAGATTTCAAGTATTATTCCCTAGATATTATTTTCTTTCAAAGTGAGTAATTGCTTTACGTTCTAAGTAAATACATATAAAATATAAGGGAATATAATAATATAAATGAGAGTTTGTTTATTTTAAAAAAAGCTTCATGCTTTTCCCGCATAGCAAATTGTTAGAAAAAATCAAGTGTTAAGACAGTTCACTTTCCACATCAACGCCACGTTTTATCTTGCCAGCAGAACGTAAACGCACGTAAATAATAAAGTAAGAGTTCAAAAAACTAAAAATCCTTTTTCTAATAGCCAGTCCAAGGACTCCATTAGCTATATTCTCCAATTCTATCATCAGCCCAGCTCGATGGTACCATAATATAGTATTTACATCTAATCTATATAATATAATTATCAAATAGTAGATATAATAATTAGAAGTACATACAATCCAGATTCCTATATTTTATTACATACTTTGTTACAGCTTGACCTAATAAAACCGTGTTAAAAATAATTTAAAGGAACCTATGTAAATTGAGGCATTGATTTACCCAATTTTCAATACCATGTATTTAGTGAGTGTCGGAGCTAGCGAAACGTAAATAATTCTATCCCCGAATAGGCCTCGAATCCACAACTATCGCGTCAACAGCCAGACATGGTGCCACTATTATTTTTTTATATGAATATAAAGAAAGATGTCTTATCCACTTTATTCATACAAAAACTACCTTGTGCTTTTATCACTGAACGTTACGAGTTCCCCCCTCTTATCTTCGAATTGTTTAGGAGACGTTCTTTTGCTATCAAATAAACACTACCGGAAAAATAAAATACGATAAATCATTTTTTCTATTGAAGCAATAACAATAGCATTTATAATAAGTAGTCATCAAATGAAATGTATGTATTTGTACTTGAGATTCCTTATTGGACTATTCAGAAAAATTACGTATTTCTAAATACTTACAAAAACAAAAGCTGAGCTTATCGTAGTTTTAAAAAAAATCAATAATTAAAGCTTATTCACTATTAATAACTAAATCAGATTTCCTGCATAGCAGAGTCGGCAAAGGCAATTTCGTGTTTAACCACTTTTTTGCCTCATTCCGCCTCATTTTCGAGACATTGCGTGTATAGTCAAACACAATACAACTTTTATTTACAGATTGAATTTGCAGAAAATTAAAATTATTTAAATATTATTTATCAGCATCACGTTGTGTCCCGCACACAGCAGAGCAGGCAGAGGGAACCTTGGTGCTAATACACTCCGCTCCCCACTTTCCGCCAAGTTCTGGAGACATTGGCGTGTTGACGGAATTCAACACCTCGACTAGGGGTCGCAATATCGGACCATTCAAGCAAAACCGGGATTTTCGATATCGACTTCAGAAAAATCCCGGGATCCCGGTTTTTTCGATATTTTCGATATTTTAGTTGTTTGTACCAAAATTAGTAATTTTTCAAGCTTCTTCTTATTTTTAGAGTTAAGTTAGGGGGGTATTTTTATTTTATTTTATTTTTTTTAACAACATATATTTTGCTGCGTTTTTGCAGCGATGGGCGGAATTTTACAAGGAGATGTGTGAATGTGATGACGTCTCAGTCTCAAGTAACAGCGAAACGCTGAGTCTTGATGTAGCTGATGGCGAAATTAGTGTAAAAGAAGTTAAGAGTGCAATACTAAGTCTGAAATGTGGTAAGTCAGCGGGAGCAGATGGTTACTGCCGAGATGTTCAAATATGGTGGGCCACGCGTCTTGGACTTGTTCTGGTTTTTGTGCAATGTGTGCTGGAAATCAGGGGAGGTCCCAGACGATTGGCGAGATGCGGTCATCATGCCTTTGTATAAAGGCAAAGGTTCACAGATAGACTGCGCAAGCCATAAGGCTATCAGATTAGTTGTTCAATTTGTATTTGGATAGCTGTCTCCAAGGAGTGAAACAAAGTGATATGAGAGTGATAGTAGGTGACCTGAATGTGAATTGCCTGCTGTACGCAGATGATGCAGTGCTTATTGCATCATCAGAATGCGAGTTGCAGGCATTGGTCACCACTCTGAAAGAAGGGTGTGAATGTAATGGTCTAAGCCTCAATGCGAATAAGACAAAGGTTCTAATTTTTGAAAGAGATGAAGAAAGGACGGAATGCAAGATCAGTGTAAATGGAAAGATATTAGAACAAGTGAATGAAGTGGTATACTTGGGAAGTATGTTTAGTAGAGGTGAAAGATGCGAGATGGATGTGGAAAGGCGTATTGCTGCCGGTAACAAGGTTAACGGAGAAGGCTCCGTTGCAACTAAGGAGTTGCATTGATGAGATGGTGAAACGTCAGCACAACTGCGCGTTTGGGCGTACACAATGCCGACTGACTCTGTTATACGGCAGCGAAACGTGGGTATGACAGAAGAAGAATTAAAGAAAGATGAATGCCGTGGAGATGCGATCTCTTCGTAGGATATGCGGAGTCAGCTTAGCGGATCGAATCCGCAATGAAGAGGTACACAGAATGGCCGGTACTAGCGAGTATGTCACGGTGAGAATGAAGAAGAACGTGCTCATCTGGTTTGGGCACGTCGAACGAATGAGTGATGAAAGAATGGCAAAAAAGATTTATGATGGAAAAGTGAGTGGTAAGAGAGGTAGGAGGAGATCTCGGTTGACCTTCGAAAATAGTATCAAAGATACTGGAGGAAGGTCACGTAAAAAGCATGATGACCCCCCGGAGGGCATGTGTAATGAGATTCATGGCAATGGACGAGGCGTAAGATGTATGAGACCGTAGCGTTTGGCGCTCCGTTCTGACTACCCCGCTAGAGATAAAGCGTGAAGTTAGTTATAACATATATATCATATTAATCAATATTAACGAAAAACAATAAACATTGACGGGCTAGAAAAGCGAGCAACAACGACGTGCAACACCGACGTGCAACAAAAACGCGCAACAACGACGCCCAATGAGAAATACGGTATTCGTACGTTCGTTGGTCGGTCCGGTCAAACTCGGTTAATATCGTAAAATTCCGAATTTTGAGGAAAGCTCATCGCTTACTTTTGCCGACGTATGTTATGTACCATTGTATATCTTAAATAAGCCTGAATTTAATAGCAGGCATGTTTTAATTCGAATAACTAACTTTTAACTTTCTAAAATCCGAAAATATCGAAAATCCCGGTTTCTTGTAAAATTAAAACCGGGATTTTATCGAGGCCCTCGACACCAACGCGAATAAATGAAAAAATAAATGTAAATATTTAATTTCCTCGAGTGGGGATCGAACCCACAACCAGTCGATTTTACAGTCACACTTTGTGCCCCTGTGCCACGACTGGCCTCTGGAATTTAAATATAATCATTATAATGTTTACGGTCAGCCGCTCTCTCCCTGCGCTGCGACTGCTTCTTATTAAATGTCTTTAATTTCGTTTAAAATTTTGTCAGAAATAAATATAAGCACAATAATCTTTTTAAGCCCTTATCTTTGAGGCCGGTCGTGGCGCAGTGGCACGAGATGTGACTGCAAAACCGACTGGTTGTGGGTTCGATCCCCACTCGAGGAGATGAAATATTTACTTAAATTTATATTTCCATTTCTTCGCTCTGGTGTCGAGGTTGAGCGCGGCGTTGAGTTCTGCCACTCAACACGAAATGCCTCCAGAATCCGGCAGAAAGTGGGGAACGGAGTGTCTTAACACTAGGTTCCCTCTGCATACCCTGCTGTGTGCGGGATACAGCGTGAAGCTAATTTAATTATTATTATTTTTTTAATCTTTTTAATTTTATCCAAAGCTATGAAATAAGGATAGGATTAGAACCTACAACCATCGCTTTCAGACTACTCATCTCAACTTAGCAAAAGCAACCTAATTTCTCACGTTTATTAAACGAGCTATTTATTAGTAATAAGATTATCCATAGTAGCCATTGGCCAGTTCTATTATAAAGGGTTGTCACATAAAGTAGATGTTTTGCTACTTTTGTATAGGAAAACCGTGTGAACCGATAATTCTGTTACAGTTTGGACTTGTCTTGTTAGGCGGTGGTCAGTAATACGATTTTGTGGCCAGCGTCTATGTAATGTAATTAAGTGACCTTGTGAATCTGATAAACGTGTATTTCTCATAAAATTTAGTGTTTGTGGATTTTGAAAGATAATTTTGCAATCGTGTAAAACTATACGTAACGTGTCTTAATAGGAACGGAGTGTCTTAACACTTAGTTCCTTCTACCCTCCTATGAGCGAGATACAGCGAGAAGCTTAAAAAAAATATATACCCAAATATGCTAGTTACGTAGTAAGTTTATTTTTATTTCTCTTATCTATAAATAGTGGTTTTAAATTATATGCTTATGCCTCTACAATTCCACAGAAAGTTAGTAACGGAATTCCTACTTACCCTGCTATGAACAGAAAACGGCGTGAATTTAAAAATAAAACAAAAAAATGCTACACGCTGTATCCCGCATATACATATGTTTAAGAGGTAGGCAGAGATTTTTTTAAATGAAAGAATTAGTTTTTCTACTTTAAAGTTTCTTTTAGCAATCTCGTTCTTTAAAAATCGAATTCCTGACCCTTTCTACAATATATTCTGAAAAACTACTCCACTGTGCATGTACAAAAAACATTTAGGTATTTTTTTAATATTACTATCGCTACGTTTAATCCCGATGGTCGTAAATGTTTATGGTGTAGACTCGTCGTGGTGAGAACGCGTCCTTATGACGCCTAGTTACTGTGAAATGTATTGTGCTGGTGGTATATCAAGTATTTACTTAAATTTATATTTCCATTTCTTCGCTCTGGTGTCGAGGTTAAGCGCGGCGTTGAGTTCTGCCACTCAACACGCAATGCCTCCAGAATCCGGCAGAAAGTGGGGAACGGAGTGTCTTAACACTAGGTTCCCTCTGCCTACCCTGCTGTGTGCGGGATACAGCGTGAAGCTAATATCAAGTATTTTTAAAATAAGAATTTTTTAATATTTTCAAAGTGCTGTTCTACTGTAAAGAAAAATATTTATTTAGAAAACGTATAGAATATTTAACTTATTGGGATTAGAACCCGCGCCTTTTGGAAACCGTCCAAGCGCTCTGACAACTAATCCATACGTTCTCATCATGCTACGTCGAAAATCTTATACGCTCGTTACTTGTTTTTGTTTAGGTAATATTTTTTCTATATACTTATCGATTCATTAACTTCTAAGAGGAATAGGCAGAGTGAACCTAGTGTTAAGATACTCTGGCTCTCTGGCTGGCCTCATATATTAAATTGATTTTTTAAAATTTTCGTATGAGAAAATTTCTATAAGTGTACACTCAGTATTAGCTGAGAAGATTTTCTCGTATCCAATATTGCCACTTATTGTATTTTGTATTATTGGCCCTACCTTTACGACTTCGGTTGTTACGAATTTTTGAGTGAGTTATCTCTTAAACTTTATGTCACTTTTTTACGCTAATAATGTGGGCTTTTATGGCTTGGTTGTAAAATATCTGTAATATTTTTCTTTGTTTAATTGAATTTGGTGTAATAAAAAACATACAGTTGAATTAATAAACTGCTTCTTTTTGCAATTGGTTAAAATATCAGCTTCACGCTGTACTCCGCACACAGGAGGGTAGGCAGAGGGAACCTAGTGTTATGACACTCCGTTCCCCACTTTCTGCCAAATTCTGGATGCATTGTGTATTGAGTGGCAGTACTCAACGCCGCGCTTTGCCTCGACACCAGAGCAAAGAAATGGAAATATAAATTTAAGTAAATATTTCATCTCCTCGAGTGGAGATCGAACCCACAACCAGTCGGTTTTACAGTCACACTTTGTGCCGCTGCGCCACGACTGGCCTCAGTAGAAAACAATAGTAATAGTAAGTAAATAGTAATATACAGTAGCAGTATATAAAGGTCATGTTTGTAAGTTGAGACAGTGTATGAATATAATCTCCGTGGTTTTGAGTTCAATCTCCATTCAGGGAAATCAAATTCAGTATATATCTTTAAGGGAGACCTAGCCTCCGGTAGACACTCCCAAAAATCATCCTATATAAGTAGAGCTTACGTTTAATGTACTTAATGAAAATCTTTATGTAAATTATTTTACCGTGTAGAACACTTAAGTATTTCACATCAATTTTCCGAAAAAATAATTGAGGCCCACTCAATTATTTTTCAATTTTAAAATAGAGAAAAAAAGAAATTAGAAAAAATATAAATATATATACTTTTAGTAAAAATTTTGGAGTAGGCATGACCCACTTGGCTTTTAGTAAAGAAATGGATGTTATATTCAAAGCTACGTATTCGAGAAAAATGTGTTAATTTATTTTAGTTATTAGAAGTTACAAAGGAAAGTTTCACATTCTGTTATGTTTAATTAGTAGAAGTAATTTAACACGACCTAGGCGATGAGGCCATTTGTAGCACAGAAACACAAGCAAGCGACCGTAAACACGACCAGTTGTGGATTCGATTCCCACACGAGGAAATGCAATATTACTTATTCGGAAAACGTATAAAAATTTGAACGTAGCGGAACTTGAACCCACGTCTCCGGGAAACCGACCAGGCACTCTGACCACTAAGCCATACGTTCTCATCAACTTACGTCGAAATTTTTATACGCTTGTTACAACTTATTTATGTTATTAGCATCTCTGTTGGGAGATTTCCAAGATAATTACTAAAAATTATCGCTACGTTAAATTTTTTATTCGTTTTCTTTCCTAAGTGTGGAATAACACTTTAAAAATGTTAAAATTAATTTATTATTTTCATTTCCTCGCTCTGGTGATGTGGTAAAGGACAGTGTTAAGTACCGCCACTTAGTAAAAAAATTGTACCCAGTCAAATTATTTATTTCTCAAATCATTTCTATATACTAACTTTTAAAATCAATCCTGAGAACAAATACAACGTTATCATCACACAATCAATCAAATCAACTGAAATCAATAAACGTCAAAAACGGACGCCATTTTACAAGATTATATGTTGTGACACACCATTAAGTAGGAAACTTTTAAATTTAGAATGTATTTATTGAGTGCTATTGACAGATGCATTTTACAGTTGATGTCATTCTTATAGTGGTTAATGGTATTTAATAGAGTTTATGTGGATAATGAAAGTGAGTGTTTTTTATTAAGCTTCTCTTTTTTAAAAAAAATGTATACAATAAAATACAAAGGCCAGTCGTGGCACAAAGTGTGACTGTACAACAGACTGGTTGTGGGTTCGATCCCCACTCGAGGAGATGAAATATTTACTTAAATTTATATTTCCATTTCTTCGCTCTGGTGTCAAGTTTGAGCGCGGCGTTGAGTTCTGCCACTCAACACGCAATGCCTCTAGAATTCGGCAGAAAGTGGGGAACGGAGTGTTTTAATGCTAGGTTCCCTCTGCCTACCCTGCTGTGTGTGGGATACAGTGTGAAGCTGATGTAATTTGATTTTTTAAAATTTTTGTATACAATATTGCATTATGAATTGTTGTAAAGTGTAGTTGGGGCTGTCGTGGTGGTGGACTGTAAATGCGATAACCATGAGTTCGATTCTCATTCGGGGTAATGGGTTGTTTTCATTTCCTCGTTTTAATAACAAGTTGAGTGATTTGACTCAACATGCAATGCCTCAAAAATTGGCTGAAAACGGGGAAAGGAGTATCACAGCACTATAGTGTGAGTCCTTAAAGGTCATCATGGTACAGTGCGGAAATTTGATAATAAATAAATAAATCAGCTTCACACTGTATCCCGCACACTGCAGGGTAAGCCGAGGGAACAGTGTTAAGACACTCCGTTCCCCACTTTCTGCCGAATTTTAGAGGCATTGCGTGTTGTGTGGCAGAACTCAACGCCGCGCTTGTCCTCGACACCAGAAGAAATGGAGATATAAATTTAAATAAATATTTCATCTCCTCGAGTGGGGATCGAACCCATAACCAATCGGTTTTACAGTCACACTTTGTGCCCCTGTGCTACGACTGACCTCAAATTTGATAATAAAATGTTTTATTTGACACTAGTCTCTCTCTGAGTACTTTCACATTGCGTGCTTTGCGGGATATAGCGTGAAACCGAAAATTTTCATCAATTAGTAAAATTTATCAACTAATATTCTGATCAACTAAATTCTAGTACATTTTACTAGGAATATTAATTAAGTATTAGTTAAAGCTTGTTAAAACCTAACCGCAAATTAAACATAAGATTATTTTTTAAGATAAACCTATCAACTCTCATTATATAAAATGTAGCATGTTTTTAATTTGACAAATTACTTTATCAGTTGAGGCCAGATGTAGCGCAGGGGCACAAATGCGCGACTGTGACTTTTTTTCGAGAAATCGACAGAAAGTGGACTGTGGAGGTGTTTTGGAAACAGAGTGTCTTAACACTAAGTTCTCAGGTTTCGTCAGCCTTTCCTGCTATGTTTGGGATACAACGTGAAACTTTTGAAATTGAAATCTGATTGACGTTATCGGCGCTAATTTACGTTTCTCAACACGCGATGCGTCGAGAATTCGGCGGAATATGGGGAACGGAGGGTCTTATTACTAGGTTCCCTTTGCCTAACCTACTCTACAGCGTGAAGACAAAAAAATGATAATAATATTTTTCTTACATTTTTTGACGTGTTATTCCACACTTAAGAAAGAAAAATAATTTTTAGAAAACATAAAACTATGGACGTAGCGGGATTTGAACCCGCGCTTCTTTGGAAACCGTCCACGTTGAAGTTTCAACGTATGGCTTAGTTGGTCAGAGCCTTGGACGATTTCCAAAGAGGCGCGGGTGCAAATCCCGCTATGTTCAAGTTTTTATATTTACAAAAATAAGAAAAAAACATACCTAGTGTTAAGACACTCTGTTCCCCACTTTCTGTCTGCTTTCCCGAATTCTGGAGGCATTGCGTGTTCAGTGGCAGAACTCAACGCCGCGCTTAACCTCGACGCCAGAGCGAAGAAATGGAAATATAAATTATATATATGTAGATAATATTTAATTAACTCAACCCATTCATAAACAGGTGACGTCCGAACTCCGAACATAATTCATGTAATTAGAAGATGCGTTGTAATGAGATGACGCGATAAGATAGCTGCTAATTAATCAGCTTATTAACATGCACAAAATTTACTTTGGGTGATTAATGGTTAACCGATTTGTGGAGGGAAGGGTTAAATTGTATTTTTATGTAAAAATATTAATTACTTCTCCACTAAAGAGCGGTCGTGGCGCAGGGGCACAGAGTGTGACTGTAAAATCGACTAGTTGTGGGTTCGATCCCCACTCGAGGAGATGAAATATTTACTTAAATTTATAATTCCATTTCTTCGCTCTGGTGTCGAGGCTAAGCGCGGCGTTGAGTTTTGCCACTCAACACGCAATACCTCCAGAATTCGTCAGAAAGTGGGGAACGGAGTGTCTTAGCACTAGGTTCCCTTTGCCTACCCTGCTGTGTGTGGGATACAGCGTGAAGCTGAATTAATTTAATTTATTTTTTTAACCATAACATAATTTTCCAAAGGTACAAAATATATGAAATATGAATACAAAGATACAAAATATATTAAAATATCGGCATAAAGAAAGTTATCTCCTTTTTAGAGTTCCGTACCTTTTAAAGTCTTATAAGATCACTTTGTTGTCCGTCTGTCTGTCCGTCAAGAGAATGTTTGGAAATATTGAGTTGATATTCAAGCCATATACCTAGTCTACGACAAATCTACGACTCCATGATTTCCTGAAAAAAAATCTTTCTGTATTTACTTAAAAAAAAGATATGGCCATTCATAGCAAATCAAATTCATAGGGTACTTCCGGTCGACCTAGAATTATGAAATTTGGCAACTAGCATATCCAGGTAGTACTAGTTCAGAAAAAAATCTGAAAACTATACATTTGTGGTTAAATCTTTAAAAATAATAACCTTATAAAGCAAGCAAATTTTGGTATTAAAGCCACTAGTTCAAGTGAGGTATCAGATGAAAGAGCTCTGGCTAAGCTAAGCCTAATTAAGCTCTGGCTATACTAAGCTAATTTCAGAAAAAGTTCGAAAAAAGGCGAACCTGACTCGCGCTTGGCCGCGGTTTTTTTATAACGCAATGAAATACACATAACGATACATTAAGAATTTATTAATATTTAATCTTTCAAAGGAGAATATTCAACTGTCGCTTGAAGTAATAAATCCTTAACACATAAATAAATAAATCAGCTTCACGCCCTAACCCGCACACAGCAGGAAAAGCAAAGAGATCTTAGTGTTAAGACACTCCGTTCCCCATTTGCGGGTTTATGGAGGCATAGCGTGATGAGTGGCACAACTGAACTGTGATTTTGCCTCGACATCTTCTCACAAAAATTTATTATATCTTCAAAACAGCTGTAGTCACCTAGGTATAGCTTCACCTCCCTGATAAAGAAAAGTGCCCGAAATATCTTTGATTCTAGAAACTGTAGCTCACATCGAAATAATTCATATTATGGAACCTATAGCCACCTTCTTACCCTCTGAGATTAGCGGGGTCAACCAAACAAACACTTTAATTTTATAATATTCAGTATAGATATCATCTATCTGTTCACAATCTGGAACATAAAAACTAGTTTGATGGTAAACTCTAAAAACATTGTAACATTATTGGCAGCAATACGTAAACAAAGCTAACAGTGGTTTTATCTCTAACACTACATTGTGGTTAAATTCGTATGGAACAGTTAATATTTAACCGTCCATTTGTTAATGTATTCTCGGGTCAAGACATTGGCCGCTGGAATTAATATACTTTATGGATAATTAAAATTAAATTAAATTAAATTAGCTTCACGCTGTATCCCGCACACAGCAGGGTAGGCAGAGGGAACCTAGTGTTAAGACACTCCGTTCCCCACTTTCAGCCGAATTCTGGAGGCATTGCGTGTTGAGTGGCAGAACTCAACGCCGCGCTTAACCTCGACACCAGCGCGAAGAAATGGAAATATAAATTTAAGTAAATATTTCATCTCCTCGATTTCTTAAGGGTAGAAACTACATTTTTGAACTTAAATTTGAAATCGTTGCTTGTATTGTTGTAAACGCGGAGGTTGTGTGTTTGATTTCCACTTGGTGAAATTAGTTATTTTCTTTTCCTTGCTCTTGTATCAAGTCTGTATATGTGATGTTTATGGGTAGGTACTATTCCGACAGGGAGAAATAAAAATTTTTTTATCACATTACCTCGGTCTAGCACAGCGTTGAGTTCCGCTATACAGTACGTAGGCGGAGAGTGAGGAACAGAGTGTCTTCACACCTAATTCTCTCTGCCTACCCTGCTATATGCATATATTGAAAGAAAAAAATCAAATAGTCGCGGCGTTGTTTTCCACCAATCAACACACATAATGCCTCCAAAATTCGGCGAACGTATAGTGGGGAACGGAGTGTCCTAACAACAGGTTCCCAGGTTCCCTCTGTCTAACCTGCTGTCTCCGTCTATGAAGCTAAAAAAAGTCAAGTATTATTTAAAATTAGGTGTGATGCCAAATGACCCTAGAGTTAACGCCTAATGTATTTTGGACATTTTTGTCCGGTCCAAGGGTAAGTGTAAAGTAATAAAATTAGTTCCAGCATCTAAAGGGGCTGAAATTTACAATTATTTTCGGACACTCCGATGTGACATCTTTATGGCCCTAATAACAAGCGTGTGTGATTTTGTATAGAAATTCCTATGAAAATTGAATAGAAATAATTTATATATCAAATACTTTGCAATATTTTGATGAGTATTCCACAAAAATATTTTTTTTTTAGTTGTATTGTATAATATACGATGAGACCACGATTGGTCTCTAATAATCTAATTATCAGAGACCAGTTGTGGATTCGATTCCAACTCGAGAACAATAAATATTTATTTAAATTTATATTTTTATTTCTTCGCTCTGGTGTCAAGACAATGTAAGACAAGAAAAAATTGGGAAAGTAGTGTCTTAACACTAGTACCCTCTGCCTTTCCTGCTTTCACGTTGGATACGCGTGAAGCGTGATAAACAATTATATACATTTTTTTTTTCTTTTTCAGATTTTTTCTCCTCCTAATATAAAAAAGCCTTTAATAAAACATATTTTAATACTACTAAATATTATAAGACTGACAGTCATTACATTCAAATAAGATCCATTGTAAATAATAAAAACATACCATCTAAGAACAATCATAGAACAATTTAAAAATATAATAACTTTTAAAACATATCATTAATCATATAAATATACAGGGTGTGGTTTTTAAATCTAAATTATTTTGAACAAAACATTGAAAAAAAAAACGTATTGCAACCGCTAAAAATGTAAAAAAAATGTAAGCATTAATATATTGACAATTGATAAATGATAAAAAGATAAATGAGATTTCAATACTATTATTATAATAGGGTCTGGTGTTGTAGGGTTAAGTTACAGTGACATTTATGTGAGGGGAACAGTTTTTTTTATAAGCAAATTGAATTTTGACACAACAATATTAGGGAAATTTGGCTGGCCATAAGAAATATAATATAATATTGTAAAGAAGTATTTATTAGTATTCTTATTTTTAATTTGTAAAATGTAACTAGACGGACGTACGTATGCACGTACACAAGCAATTTCGTCATAAGATATTCAGCTTCTTACTTTTCACTAAATTTTGATTATCGGAATTCAACGCTGCGTTTTTCTAGTTACCACGATGCCACGGCCTCATATATTATATAAAAAAAGGTCTGAGGCCTGTCGTGGCGTGGGAGCACAGTGTGTGGATGTAAACACGACTAATTGTGGGTTCGAGCCCCACTCGAGGTAATAAAATATATACTTAAATTCATATTTCCATTTGTTTGCTCTAGTGTCTGGGCAAAGCGTGGCGTTGAATTCCACCACTCAACACGCAAAATTCGGCGAAAAGTGATAAACGGAGTGTCAACACTAGCTTCTATCTGCCTACACTGCTGTCTATGGGATACAGCGTGAATCTGATATAGTATTTTTTATTATACCTAATATATATAATTTTTAAAAGGTAAATGATTTTTTTTTCTATTATTGTCTAGTGTTGTAGGGTTAAGTTACAGTGACAAAAGTTTTTCTCCGCTCAAACGAATATGAGGGGGACGATTTTTTATGCGTTAATTGAATTTTGATGCAAGAATATTAGGGATATTTGAGTGACCGAAATATATTATTTTTCTAATTTATTTATGTTCATGCTTTTTTATTTTTTTATTGATAGTGAAAACAGGATGGCAAACTGACGTGAGGATAGAAATAATGATACAAGAATATTGAAAAAAAAGAAAGACTTAAATATTTGTTATTTTTTATAAAACAATTATTGCCCGCAAATATTTTTTTTATATATATTTTTTTCTTTTACAAAAAAAAAACAAAATTTAAACAAAACATAAAACTAACTTAACGCAGATCAAATTACAAACAAAATACATAACTTCACATGCTATTTCTACTAAAATTCCAATTTAAAAATTAAAGAGAGTGTTGAGGGTGTCTCCCATATCAAAAGAGAGGCAACAACTCACCGAATTTAAACCTCGTAATATTAAATGGAGTGAAATCACGACCCAGAACATGTGTACCCACTTACTAGTACTAATGGATTTTAAATTTATTGTATTGCTTTAACGTTTTAAAATTTATGGAGGATTTCTTCCCAATTTTATTTGTATATTGCAATATGACAGTTAATTTAAATAATAAATCTGAAACCGGAGTGTCTTAACACTAGGTTCCCTCTGTTTACTATATGTGAAATATATCATGAAGCTAAAAGAAAAATAATATGCGACGTGATTGATAATTATAAAAATAAGTAAAGTAAAGATTACTCTACTCACTCTCCCGTAAAGGCAGAACATATTTTTATACTAGATCACAACTATGCTTATTCACAAACAAATTCAAATATCCATATGAAACACCAAAACCCTTTTTGCTTCCGGAAGTCGACTGGCAATATCGTAAAAGTTTAGGACAAACTTCCTACGAATTAAAGTTAAGTATTCAAGACATACGTTCGTAAAGTATGATAAACTTGAAAATATACACGAGTGATATATTTGAGAAAGTAGACTCCTACTTCTTTATCAAAAAAAATAATATATATAAGTTTTATATATAAAATCAACATCACGCTGTATCCCGCACACAGCAAGGTAGGCAGAGGGAACCTAGTGTTAAGGCATTGCGTGTTAAGTGGCAGAATTCAACGCCGCGCTTAACCTCGACACCAGAGCGAAGAAATGGAAATATAAATTTAAGTAAATATTTCATCTCCTCGAGTGGGGATTGAACCCACAACCAGTCGGGTTTTCACTTCGTGCCGCTGCGCCACGACTGGCCTCAAACTGGCCTCACGACTTTTTTTTTGTATATACCATATTATTATTTTATCTTTTTAATGCGTGCATATCGTTCTCTATTTTTGTATTCTATATTAGGTATAGTTTAACTATTTAGAATTTTTATTTTCATATTTTTTAGAAGATTTATCAGGAAAAGCTGTATAATATTTACAAAATCGTTATTATAAAGAAACTTTCTAAGATTTAAAAAGTGATTTGTTTTAGATATATATGTAAACATATATTCATACTATAAAAGGAAAAAATATACTGTAGTAGAAAACTTTAAGAATCACTGTCTAATTTGTCATACATCCATCCTAATCAAATCAACATGACAATAGTCCAGACGCGCGGAAGCGAGTTGTAAAAATTTACAACTTTTATTAAGGAAGGGTTGAGTATCGAGCATTGGTTAAATCTATTCAATACTACCCTCCATACGGAATCAAAAAAAATAAAGAAAATATTGAGCGTAATACTTGAAAATTCGATATTGAATGGTTTTTGGTGAAGATCGTATAGAATAAATATATATTAAAAGAAACACCATGTATTTACTTTTGTATAAGGAGTTTTAAGAAATATTTTTATGTATCAACATAGTACAAATATTTACCGTTTGATGTTCATTCCGGAAGACATTCATTCCAGTCGATTGTGAAAGAACTTTTGATTTTTAATTTTCAATTCCTTTTTTGTGGTAAGCACGGACTTAATTAGAGGCCGTCGTGGCGCAGCGTCTTACTGTAAGCGCTTCAAATTTAGTTACGGGTTCAATTCCCAATCGAGAAAATAATTTATTTTTATTTCCTGATTCTGGTAATAAGACACAACGCGGCGTTGATTTCCGCTAATCAACACTCAGTCTGTTTCCTGTTACCAGAGCGTACACACAACCGTCGCGGTTTCAATCAAACCCCTCTATATACACTCCAAATATTTTTTTTCAGCTTCACGCTGCATCCCGCACACAGCAGGGTAGGTAGAAAGACTAGGTTCCTTAAAACACTCTGTTCCCCACTTTCCGCCAATTTCTGGAGGTATTACGTGTTCAGTGGCGGAACTCAACGCCGCGCTTTCCCCTCGACACCAGAGCGAAGCCAAATCCAAGCGAGCCAAATATTTATTAAATTTCCAAACTCCACAAAACGTATAGAACAATGGTTGTTTTGATCCAAATGAAACGTATGCTTTATTAAAACGGTAGACAACGGAAGCCCCGCGGTGACGTCCGTCTCCCAGATACTAATACCGGTATGACGTGGTTATGCAAATATTACATAGTGTTTGTGAAACTGGATGTGAACATTTATTATTTTTTGTGGGTTTTGGGTTTAATATCCATTTGGGAAAATGAATGTAGTGTTAGTATTTTTTCTTTTCTCTGCGCTCGGCGAAGCTTGGCGTTGAGTTACGTCTTAGTACAAAATTTAAAAGAAATTAACCCTACACTACCTCGTTAATTTTTTTTTTATATATTTTTTAAGTTTTAATAGAAAATATACAATTTTTAGATAGATTTAGCTCGCTTGCTCCCCAGTTAATATAAATAAATATATAAAAACGTAACGTATCTTTTTTTCAGATTGATATTGTATCCGACTATAAATAAGTACAAACAAAAATAGCATGATAAACAGAAAAAAAATAATCAAAGCACTTTGTTCGAAATCCGATACGTTGAGCGTTGAGCGGAGGATCTCAACGTCGCGTTAATAAATAACTAAATTAAAAATAAAAATAAATCAGCTTCACGCTGTATCCTGCACACAGCAGGATAGGGAACCTTGTGTTAAAACATTCCGTTCCCTAATTTCTGCCAAATTCTGGAAGCATTGCGTATTGAGTGGCAGAACTCAACGCCGCGCTTTGCCTTGGCACCAGAGCGAAGAAATGGAAATATAAATTTAAGTAAATATTTCATCTACTCGAGTGGGGATCAACCAGTCGGTTTTACAGTCACACTTTGTGCCACTACGCCACGACTAGACCTCAACAATTAAAAATAATTAATAATAATATAACAAATAAAAAATCCTATTTCCATTATCACTTCCAGTCACCGCGCAGGTGTTACTGGACCATTGTAAATTCCCGAACATAAGCCTAGGTCAATTTCTCTGTGAAGTAATCTCTAATATCATCGGCTTATCCGTTTCATGGTTTCCGTCTGTATTGAAGCAGGATAGTTTCTCGTGAGGATTAATGTATAGCTATTTCATAACTATAGCTTAATTAAGTGGTCGTGGCACAGGGGCACCAGCATGTGAGTTTAGACACGACAGGTTGTGACATGACATGGATGACATATGAATCGCATTTGAGATAGTAAAATATTTAATATTTTTACTTTTTTCGCTCTGGCATCGAGTTTTACCACTCAATACGTAATGCCCCGAGAACTCTTCGAAAACTGGAGAACGGAAGTGACTTAATGGGAACGAGTGTCTTAACGTTAGGTTAGGTTCCTTCTCCCTACCCTGGTGCTCCTGTTGGATACACCATAAACCTATAAAAAAAACAAAAATAACTTTACATGCATATTGCAAAGTAAAATTTCCTAACATTCAATACTAAAATAAAACCAAACCCACAACCACTGCATTAATACATTCCCACTACACCAAAAGGCTTCAAAAACTACAATCTTCAAATATAAAGATAGTAGCTACACTATCCTACATCACATATTCCCACGTCATTAGACACGTGTTTACTCTATAGAGATATGAGAGGGTCTATGGTACCTCCTGCAAATATTGTCTTTGAGGACACACTCTTGACTGTTTAAGGGTTGAGTGTTGTCACAATGACTGTTCGATTGATGTTGAATAGTTGAATTGTATTATTATGTAGGACCTTTCTGGTATATTGTTGTAGGATTGTCAAAATAGTTTCTAATTGTTGTAACTTTATAAGCATGTACGAGTACGTAACTATTAATAATATGGAATTTCGCACGGTTTTGATTGTTTTGGACTGTCGATTTAAATACTGTTATGTATGTAAGTAGTTGGCATTTGCTTGCATAAGCCTCTCGGAAAGAATATATGAAGACTTTTTTGTTTTTTTTTCATGCACATCGCATGGCTGGCAGAAAGATCCTGGAAAACCTGCGTTCCCCTCATTTAGATGAATTCTGGAACGAACCAAATGGGAATCAAACTCATAACCTTTGCGACAGGTTATAGGTTAGTTTCCCTTCGACTTCGAATCCTACAGTCGCACGGCATCTGTATTAACAGGTTGCAGTCGCAGCAGCTTCTGAAATACTGGTAAAAACATAAAAATAGTTACAATTTATAAAATACTTGTTAATATAAATATATTTTTTTATTTTATTAAAAACAATTCAATGTAACATTTTAAAATTTATAAATAACTATAGAAGAATATTTTTATTTTGTCTTCATACATCTCTTCGTAGACAAAATACTATGACTCACTATTTTCTACACATCTAATCCATTATAATATAATTGTTTTTAACTATACCATAAATTTATCACAATAAATAAATTAAACCTTCACGTTATAACAGAGTAAGCTGAGACAAATTAGAGTTAAGACACTCCGTTCCCCACGTATCTCTCAATTTTCGACACATTACATATTAAATTGACGCTGAATCCCGCACACAGCAGGATAGGCAGAGGAACCTAGTGTTAAGCGTCCCTACTTTCTGCCGAATTCTGGAGGGATTGCGTGTTGAGTGGCAGAATGCAACGCCGCCCTTTTCCTTGACACCAGAGCGAAGAAATGGAAATATAAATTTAAGTAAATATTTCATCTCCTCAAGTGGGGATCGAATCCACAACCGGTAGGTTTTACAGTCACACTTTGTACCCCTGCACCACGACTTGCCTCAGGTATTTATTTTATTTACATATTATATTGCCTAGCTCAACGCCGAGCTGTCTTGCCACCAGGGCGACTAAATGAAAATAATTCATACCTCTGTGCGAGAATCAAATCCACAACCGTCGAGTTTACAATCAAACACTGTACAACTACGTCAGAAGAAACCATTCTATTATGTCTAATTTAAAAAAAAGAACCTATAACCATCACCATCAGTCTAACATATCGTACTTACACCACTTATTCCACAAAATAAAACAAACTCAATCTCATATTAATAATAATTGACATATTTCCCACTTGAAGAGTAATTTGTCGATGAACAGTCGCGTGCCGCTATTTGTTTTGATGTCCAGGGGAGTGAGAGGGACTGAGAGGTGACGGCCAGGGAAATGTTGGTTAGAGGGATGCTTGTGCCTGGTGCTAGTACTACGCTGATTAATTATCGGCAATTTTAATATATTGTATTTTGGAAAGTATTATCAGCTTCACGCTGTATCACGCACACAGCAGGGTAGGCAGAGGGAACCTAGTGCTAAGACACTCCGTTCCCCACTTTCTGCCGAATTCTGGAGGCATTGCGTTTTGAGTGGTAGAACTCAACGCCGCGCTTAACCTCGACACCAGAGCGAAGAAATGGAAACATAAATTTAAGTAAATATTTCATCTCCTCGAGTGGGGCTCGAACCTACAACCAGTCGGTTTTACAGTCACACCTCGTGCCGCTGCGCCATGGCTGGCCTAAAAAAAATGTTTATATCAAATATTTTTTAACACCGTAGTTGTGTTGTTTAGTAGCAAACGGAGGAACTCAACACCATGATACCGCCTGTCTAGTATAGTGTAGAAATAAAAACGATTCGAATATAATCCTACAGGGCATCGAACCTACAACCATCGTGCTTACATTCAGATGCTATCTCACACTGCGACACTACGACTTGTCGACGTATATACATGCTACATGTAAATAAATATGTTTGTTATGTTTTATGTCTTTAAATTCCATTTTCAGTCATGTTTACACCAGCCACATAAATATAAATAATATATTATTAAAACAATATTTTGACTATTTAACAATAATAAAATATATAAATATATATTTAAATTAATAATTAAAATATATTTAACAATGTAAATAACCAAAAATATTTATCAATTACTAGAAAAAAATAAAAATCAACTCAAATCTGCATACAACATTTGAATCAAACAAAACTAAGCTAATTCCCAATAATATCAAACGAAACAAGATTTCCCATGAAATGTCTATTGTACATTCAATTGCGTTAATTTACAAATATTAGCGAGCAATTTGCTAAACACCGGCCACGTGGTCGCCGCGGGCTGTTCTAAACAAAAAAAAAGTTAACAATTTCTATTATATAACAATACTAGAGGGCGCGCGCGGCTTCGCCCGCTTATTAGGAGTGAATTCTAAAAAACCACGAAACACGTGTTCAATAAAATATTTTTAACAGTCTGAGTTTAATTTTTTATAAAAATCGGTGGCAATTTAAAGATTTTTCCATATAAACTTTCAACCCCTTATTTAAACCCTTAGGGGGTGAATTCTTAAAAACCATAAAACACGTGTTCAATGAAATATTTTTAAGAGTCTGAATTTCAAATTTTATAGAAATCGGTACAGATTAAAAAAAAAATTCCATACAAACTTTCAACCCCTATTTCATCCCTTTAGGGTTAAAATTTTTCAAATTCCCTTCTTAGTGGATGTGCAGAATATGAAAATAAACATCTGCCCAAGTTTCACGTTTCTACCATCAGCGGTTACGGCTCTGCGTGCGTCTTACCTCAGTCAGTCAGCACAAGTCCTTTTATATATATAGATAATGAATAAAACATTTAGATTTTGGGGTTGGGGGTGATTTTTAAATGAAATATTAACCTATTATTAAACGTCACGCACAGTGGTGGCGCAGCGGTACGGCATCTGACTTTTAAAAATCAGCTTCACGCTGTATCCCGCACACAGCAGGGTAGGAAGAGGGAACCTAGTGTTAAGACACTACGTTCCCCACTTTCTGCTGAATTCTGGAGGCATTGAGTGTTGAGTGGCAGAACTCAACGCCGCGCTTGTCCTCGACACCAGAGCGAAGAAATGGAAATATACATTTAAGTAAATATTTCAATCTCCTCGAATGGGAATCGAACCCACAACCAGTCGGTTTTACAGTCACACTTTGTACCCCTGCACCACGACTGTCAATACAAAAAAAAATTAAAATATCTGACTTTTATTTTAATAGCATTGAGTTCTGTCCCTAAACACTATCTGTTTTTCTTTTATTACCATCATATTTTATCTCGCACATAGTAGAGTAGGCAGAGGGAACCTAGTGTTAAGAATGCAATCTGTGGGTCCCATTAAGGCATTATCGTTCTCCACTTTCCGCCAAATTCTCAAGGCATTACGTAATATACGTAGCAAAACTAAGCTTTGCCTAGTTATCAGGCAGGCCGAGACAATGAAAATATTAAATATTTTATTCCCAGAAGTGGAAAAGAAACCCACAACCGTCGTGTTTACACTCGCACGCTTGTGCCTTGTATATTTTATTTATTATAGTTTATCTCCATACATTTAACATATTATATTAGTATAGGGAATGAGGTAGTTTAAAAGGCAAAAAAATATTTCACAATTTTCTGTCGACTTAAGAAACACATAGAGACTTCACTAACACTATAAATTCATTACAAACAAACGCTAGCCTATTAACAAACTAACATAAAATCAAGTCCATTTCACTTTATATTTCCGCACATAATAAAATGTTTTATACGTATTTTTATCATACGGAACCCTTTAAATGGAATAGACGAAGTCGTTACTTGTATATTTTTATTATTATTCTATTATTCACGGGAGAAGTATTTTATGGGACTTAGCTCCAGGCGATACGCGAGAACGTTTGCGGAAATAAAGCTTATTTAGTAAACTAGGGTCTGTTATTGGAATAATTGACTGTCACTGGGGAGTGTTTAAGATATATTTTGTTAGAAAACGTATAAAAATTTAACTTAGCGATTTTAACTTAGGATTTGAATCTGCTTTTGCAAATAGACCTAGCGTTTCCAAGAGGTGCTGAAGGTGAGGTTTGTATACTTAACTTAACTTAACTTAGCTTCACGCTTTATCCCTTGCGGGGTAGTCAGAGAGAAAAAAAAGTGTTAAGACACTCCGTTCCCCACTTTCTGCCGAATTCTGGAGGCATTGCGTGTTGAGTGGCAGAACTCAACGCCGCGCTTAGCCTCGAAACCAGAGCGAAGAAATGGAAATATAAATTTAGGTAAATATTTCACTTCCTAGAGTGGGGATCGAATCACAACCAGTCGATTTACAGTCACACCTTGTGCCGCTGCGCCACGATTGGCCTCAAAATATATGTCTCACTGGTTATTTTATTCGAAATTTCAGGTTATTTCTGATTTCAAAAAAAAAAAGTATTTTCCTTTTTAGGAACAGAATAGGTATATTTAAATAAATAATGTCGAAATTTTGATCATAATTAATATATTTATTGTAATTTATCTATTTTTATCACTTTTTAAGATACTGATTTTTAATATAAAAAAAACTTAAATTTTGATATTTATAGATATAACACTGAGGAAAACTAACCATTTATTACCAAACTATTGCGTATGACCACAAAATTATGTAGTCGTTTTTCATCATATTGGTACGAAATTCTTAATGGGCGAGTCTGAGTCGCACTTTAACCGGCTTTTTTTATATAATCAGAGACTTAACTCATTTTTAATATATTCTCAACACTCAACACGCAATGCCTCCAGAATTCGACGGAAAATGAGGAACGGAGAAAGGAGTGTCTTAACAGCAGGTTCCCTCAGCCTACTCTGCTGTGTGCGGGATACAGAGTGAAGCTGTTTTTTTTCAAATATTATTAAAAACTTTACTCTTCCTGCATTGTTTTCAAAGTCAGTAAAATCAACCCCAATCTCGCACATCCAGTACTAAATGAAAGAACAATGCGTCTCGGAGGACACACGTACAATCGTTCATACAGCGTGGGTCACGTGACCGACACGTGACCTTTGATGGCACGGAGAGACTGACGAAGTTCTGTAGAGAGAGAGCTAGAAATATTTTATTTATTTTGATTTTTACTTTTATATTTGATATAATATAGTAAGTTGTTTTTGAATATATTTTTTTAATGCGGTAAACATCAAATAATCTGTAATTTTAGAAATAATTTAAAAATCACAGTATGTACTATTATCATAATAAAATGGCGGCTTAAAAAAGTATCGCAGTAGGTCTAGTCTGAATGTAAACGCGATAATTATGGGTTCGATTCCCATTGAGATTCTAAAATATTTTTATGAAAGAACAGTATCGCCATTTGATGAGCACTATCTTGAAAATTAGGAGGCAGAGGCTTAAACTTCCTAACTAATAATATATGACATATAATAAGCCTCAAGTTAATCCCATACACATTCATTTTCTGCTTAAAAAAAATGAAATATAAAAAAAAATATAATTTTATAACAAAAAATAACTATAAAACACATTATGGATTAGGTGTCTCTACATCTTTTCTGTTCCAAACACACCCCCAATAACCGAATGACTGATTCCAAAGAAGGCGTACGACAGTAGCGGCTTCGATTGTTTTTATACAATTTGTGCTTATTTTTTAATCTTTATTTGGTGTGATTTGCGAGTGACATCGCCGTTTTGTTCTTTATCTATTTTTGTTTGTGTCACGTGGCCGTGTTTTGATGAACTGTCAAATTTACATTATAATAATGTATTATACAATGTTATTTTGGTAACATCGTGTGAATGACATTAGATATGGCTGAATGCTTCTGGTTGTTTTGGCAATAATGTCTACTTAGTTTTTTTTGTATTATTTTTTTCTCAGCATCTTGCTTAATCCCGCAATCTCAATCCCGCAGAGGGTAACCTAGTGTTAAGATACTCCGTTCCCCATTTTTTTCGTTTAATTGTGGAGGCATTGGGTGTTGAATTGCGGAACTCAGAGCCGCTCTGTGCACTAGAGCAAAGAAATTAAAATATTAAATATTTTGTTTCTTCAAGAAGGAATTGAAATTAATAAAAGAAACTGTGTAAAATGTTCAAATAGATTTTTTACTGGTGTGACAATGACTGGATATTTCTGTACTTAAATTCTGAAAAATAAAATAACACACATTTCTTATACACCGAATAAAAACAAATTAAGTGTTTACCAAATATTTTTATATCGACATCTTCAAAACTATAATAAATTATTTTATTTATATATTTTATATTTTAAAAAAATATAACAAATTTCACAAAATTTCCTTTTGATTCCTCCATTTTGTTCTCCCTCAGACAAAATTCATTAAACTTACCACGCATGGCTTATTTTAAGCTCTACGATCCAATAATTACATACGTTTTAGTCGACCCTTTCATATGAGAATATGGTTTTATTTCGATTGATTTAACGGGAATAAACTCAGCTTTATTATAAAAGCTCAAAACACTAAATTAACCCTTATATTTTTTACCATAAAGTTGAAATTTAACTAAAATTATATATATTTTAAAGTATATTCTAATAAATTTTCATATTAAAAAAATTGTAAGTTTAAAAAGTTACTTATTTGTAGTGTGTCACCGCCACTTAGAAGGCCACATGTCATGTAGAGTGCTTTTGTTTGATTGTTCTATATTTAAAGTGAGTCGCGCTTTTTGTTTCCGGCAATTTAACTTTGTTACGGATTTTGAGTAGCAATTGATTTTTATATGAACTAAAATATCTGAAATAATTATTTCTATAATGTTAATATTGTATAAAAAAGACATTTTCCACTAATGTGAGACTAAATTTTGTGAAGAGACCTGGAGGAGATTATTAGGGTGAAGACGGTTTACAAGTAATTGCTGTACTACAAACGGTTACGATTACGATTTGGAGGAATGAGTTCTTTTTCGTTTCTCCGCACTAGTAATATGACAAAGTGCAGCGTTGAGTTCCGCAACTATGTCTAGCTATGTATGCAATGTCTTGAATACTAGACGGAACGTGCGAAATGGAGTGGCATGACATTAGGTTATAGCAGGGACCCTGCTATGATAATATGAAAATATATAAGCAACTAATTTAGATATAGTTTTCATTAATAGATAAAATGATTGAAGATTAAGATTTTTAGTGTGTAAGATAAAAAATAAAATTTGTATTATTATATTTTTATAATAATTAAAAGAAATGAAACTGCGCGTGGAGTTTATCTAATAGAATTTAGTTTTGCAATGGTAGAAACGAATACCTTACATGACAGCAGAACCTCTCTAGAAAGAAGAAGATAAAAGAAGATATAGGAAAAGAATAATATATAAATCTTTGTTAATTTAGTCTACTGTAAATAAATATAATATTGAAAAATATTTTTTTGTTTATTTTGTAATTACACCGATAAGTTTATTGCTATCAAACAAAAGTATTTTTTTATTAGAAAAAAAAATCTTTTAAGCAAATTTCAATCATAATGTCTTTAGAAAACGAACCCAGAACTATCAAAACCAAAACCAAATATCAAATATATACATACAATAAGGCATTATTATCTTAATCAAATAAATCGCGATTGCAATTTAAAACTGTACACGGTCTGACCGGCATTTGTTTTTAATGGACAACGGAAAACCGCGAAATGTGCCGACACGGAACCAAACTTAAAGTAATTGCTTCGTAGCACGATGCTACCGCCATTATGAAACTCGATGGAAAGATGTTGATACTTGAATTGGTTAAAATAAATCAAAAATCAGCTTCACGCTGTATCCCGCACATAGCAGGGTAGGCAGAGGGAACCTAGTGTTAAGTCACTCAAGCCTACATTCTGCCAAATTTCGGATCTCAACACCGCTCTTGGCCTCGACACCAGAGCGAGGAAATGGAAATATAAATTTAAATAAATATTTCTTTTCCTCGAGTGGGGATCGTACCCTCAACCATCGCGTTACAGTTATATCCTTGTGCTCATGTGCCACGACGACCTTTATTTATTTGAATTAGTTATTTATTTTATTGTGGGCTTGATCCCCACTCGGGGGAATGAGTTATTATTTATCAATATTTTTATTTCTTTACTCTGGCACCAAGACAAAAGCCTAGCGTTGAGTTCCGCGATGCCTCAAATAAGTGGAGAACGGAGTGTCTTAACGCTATGTTTCATTGCCTAATAAATTGTATAATTCAAAATTCTTATTTGTGATCAAATTGAAATACTTGATATTATACAAGATTTTTATAAGAAAATAGAATATTTTTTTAAAACAAACAAAAAGAAATAACAACAAGTATCAAAACCACAATTCCCACTATATGGATATTTGAAAGAGTTACAGAGCTCCACCAGTCGAGGATAAGTCATTATCTAAAACAAATAAATTAGATTTATTGCAAAAAACGATTGCACCCGCGAATTATACGACGAGCACTTCGATAAGGGGTGTTGTGGCGGTATAAATGTGAATAACTTTTTATAATACTATTATTTTTTATTCTATTGTACGTCATATAAATATAATATATAGTCATATAAATAGAGACCAGTCGTGGCGCAGCGGCACGAGGTGTGACTGTAAAACCGACTGGTTGGGGGTTCGATCCCCACTCGAGGAGATGAGATATTTACTTAAATTTATATTTCCATTTCTT